>CAVNYN010228719.1:0-37925 GCA_963692815.1 Nyctanthes arbor-tristis | reverse complement strand
GGAAATAACTTACTGCTTTGGTGGACATGGGAACTGGGGTTGTTAGTGGTGGTCTTGGCGGTATAGCAGTAAGTTATTTCCTCTCATTAAAGATAATATTTTTAATCTTGGACGGTCAGTTATTCAAATTTTCTTCAGTGATTCAAATTTTTCCAGATTGATTCAACACATTTTCTTCTTTTCCTTCCTATTCTAATTTACAGTCTATGCCTGTAGTGTTGGTGTGCTGTTCTGCCACTGGATGTGGCAAAAACCATTATTCAAACTGCTTCTGATCGAAACCATACAAGGAATCCTTTCCAGATTCTAAAATCAGTTTGCGTCCTCTAACTCTCATTCTGCATAGTATGGGATGCACTTCTCCAAATAATAACCGAATACTTGTTTCCTTTTGTTAGATTTATGGAAGGTCCGGAATTAAAGGATGCTATACCGGTCTTGGTCCTACTATAGTTAGGGCATTTCCTGCTAATGCTGCTGCAATCGTTACATGGGAGATGGCTATGAAAATGCTGGGGATCCCGCATGACTAAGCCATGCTATATTTGATGCTTTGATTTTGCTAATCATTCTTGCAAGTGCTGTTTCTGTACCGTTGGATGGCTATCTGCATTGATGATGGTGTTAGGATCTCTGGAGTTGTTCTGCTAATTCAATACAAAGCTGTCAAAATTATCTGACAAGACAGAAGTTATATCCAAATTCAGACATGATTGATAGATGAAAACAGTCAGTCTTTACGGTACTGGTACAGGTACTGGTACTGGATTATTTCCTTCTCAACTGACCATAAATTGATTAAGCATGTAGAGTAGATTTCAGATGGCTTGCTTACTCACATGGTTAGAACGTTTGTGATTAATAGCCGGATTTTGCTGCTATGTTCTTCATTCAAGGATAAATATATTTTGTTAACTGGGAACATGTATGCACAATTTCGGCCGGGTGTAAGGAGATGCAAATTTGAAGTAATTGATTGATTAGTTAACACGTGAAATCCAATTATGGGTCCAATTACTGAGTCTCATGTACAATGTAACCTTAGTGATATATCAGTTTAGGCAGGATCAGGTATTTACTTTTGTTGCTTTTGAATCTCTCTTTTTCAGACTTTTCACACACTGTTAATCTGAAATAATTAAAATAAAATCCTCAATGAGAAACATTAACGTTCATGAATTGTTATTTTAATTTCATCATCATGATTATTAGTATTACTATCATCATCATCCTCCTCCTCCTCCCCCTCCCCCCCCCCCCACACCACCACCACCACCTGATTACATATATATTGATCCAACACTACAAGGAAAAGGAGATCCATATTAAGATTTAAGAAATCTATAAATGAAAGCAGAGAATTTAGTTGGCTACGAAGTATTAGATGGCTTGCATGGCAGCATTGACGTTCACTGATATGGATTATAGTTGAGAGGATAGTGAGGCCACTGATTGGAACTAACAGAAGGAACAGCCTCATTGCCGTGTGTGGTGGCACCAACGATTGAGCTACTCCCAAAACTGGTGGTTGTTGTGGCTGAGGAAGTGTTGGTTCTGTTAAGGTCTTGTCCAAGAACCTAGTGGCCTGGGTTGAGCCAGACGTTGCTGAAACCGGGAGAAGTAATTCTGGGGTTGGATTTCTCGTGGTTGAGCTTGTCGTGCCTTGAGAAATGGAAGATTTAGGCCAGCGCTGTCGCTGAATTGGGTGGCTTCACCCATATTCACCGTGGCTTGATTGATTCCCTGGTGGTGGCTAGCTCTGACAGAAGATAAGTTCCCACCTCCAAGATGGATACCACTCATTGAAGAAATTGTACTCATGGGTGGGACCCCCAAAATTTTGTGGTGGAGCTGCTGGTGGTATGGGCAGGGTTTGGCTGCCCTCACCAATTGAAGATGACGAGCAAGAGGCTTTGCTCCGCTTGTTCTTCCTGCAGCCACCACCGACCGGGACATTCCTGTGAGTTCCACCAAGAGTCCGGTACCTCCTGCAAGCCTTACAAAAGTACCTCGGCTGAGAGAGGTTGTAATTGTTGAAGTAACAAAACTTGGTGTCAGAAAATTCACACCGAGGACACCTCTGTGGGGGTGGAGGCACTGGCTGGTGGTGCTGCATTTGCCCTTCCACCATTGGTTGATCATTCAAACCGTCTTCTCCTCTTCCCTGTTCCATATAGAATCACAGTAGAGAATGTTTCTAGAGACATATTTTTTTAAACCCTTAACCGGAGAAATTAATGTGTAAATTCTTCTAGTCGAGCGTAAGTATATATAAAGCATTTTCGTGTGATAGGGATAGAAGCGAATCGGGTTTGGGTATGGAAGCTATAATTGCTTGAGAGTGAAATTTGGAGATTATTTCAATGTTGGAGATACGTTTGTAATCCAGAGCTGTATGTTGGGATTATGAGAATCAGAAACAATAAAACACGCATAGGTCCATGAATTGATTTGTTCTTCCAGAAGGGGAAGAAAATCCAAGGTTTTCTGTAATAATCCAAAATAAGGCAAAATGAATTCAAGTCCCAAGGCCTAAATCATTATTATAAGCTCCCTCAAAACTCACTAAATACCTCTATAGATTTTCCCAACTTTTAGAGATCGGAAGAGCACACGTCATTGAAGTGACCACACCAGAAGCCACCTGAGTTTTTCTGTTTCTCGGCCTAAGCCCCTAAGGGAGAGGGATGTGTCCAGCGTGTGCCGTGGATTAAGCCCTAATCTTATTTCCTAAATAAATGCTGTTACATTCCACAGACTAAGTTATAGATGTTAAATCAATCCGCGGTCAAGAAGAAATGAATGCAGATTATCTGAAAGTGGATGACTTTTTAAGCAGTCCCTGTAAGTGTAGAAAATGATAACATGGCATGGATTAATCACAACAAATCCAAGAACCAAGGAGAAGATTCAGAAAATGGAACTAATATATAGATTCAACAGGAGAGTCTCTGGCACTGCAGGACAAGCAGGTGGCACCGAGGAGTTGGTTGTGGTGGTTTGCAGAGGAGGTGCCGCTGCCACGACGTCTCTCACACAACCAACGTTATTAGCCAGTTACCAATAGATTTCCTATCTTGGTGAATGTTCCATGTTCCCTCTTGTGATCTTGAGTCTGACCCGGTTTTGCAGCTGACAACTTACTACTGGACTGAGTTCCCTTAGGCAGTACTTGTATGAACTTGAACTCTATTAGCTTGAATCATGAATTTGATCTTTGCATTTTCACAGCCAGATTTTGTTTTGTTAGCAGTCATGGTATGTCATATTCAATGAAATCCTTCTGTCAGTACTCCAGTAGTTACAACTCCACGGTTATTACCATGTGGACCATCTTTGTTCATATTTGCTTGTCTAATTTTCGGTATTCCAGTTAGGTACTGTAGGTCAATGAGAGAACTTATAAGTAGATACAGGATGTACATGAATTACAGTACTTTTAGAAGACATCAGGCATCAAATAAATCTTAAAACTTTTAAATAAGATTTACGGTATGTATCTTCTGAACGTGTTCAACAAACTATTTATATCTTCATAAAAAGCTTATTATTATGGAAATTTGATGTATCAAACATGAAAACTAACATCAAGATTTGTTCTCATCAATTGGACGCCAGTTAACATCCAATCCTTTTATCTTCATCCATAGGTTTCCCACCGGGCTCTTTTTGGAGCTTCTTCATATGATCATCTTCCTCAGTTGAAGTGTGTTCTTTCAGTATCGATTCCTTGTCATCGCCATGTTCTTTGAAAGTTTCCTTGGCAGATCTCCATGAATTCTGCACCTTCTCCTTTGCTCTTTCCCCCATGCTCTCCATTGTCTAGACAAGCCTAAGAAATTAGTTTCAGAATCATATGTAATCGTGTGTTCTAATAATTTGATGGCAGATTAATTCATTTAGCTCTCTCAACTATGTGTATAGATCATGATCAAATTAGCAAGCTATATAGAGATAATAATCTAGCACCAACTGCTAGCCGGGCTCTACTTCAAAACCTTCCAATAGAAAATAAATAATTGCTCATATTGTAGGGTCAATTGTTGAACTCGTAGGACTTGCATTCATGTCAGTGACTATTATGGTAGCGATTAGCGTTTGAACGCCCTTCGAGCTCACAATTATTCAATTGCACGAGTTTGGTATTCTATTATGTGAAAAGTGTAAGTCAATCTCATACAAGTTTAATATATATTGGAGTGAGTCCATTCCGCTCTAAATAAAAGCATTAATTATCGATTCTTTAAAAATAAGGTTCAACGTTCAAGACGAGCTCACAAATCACTCGTTTATTTGCTTTACATTAGACGTGAATGTATAAGTATAGAGAACGCTTTTTGGTAACATTCAAAAAATATATAAATGTATCTAAGTACCTTACCTGTGAGGATTTAGAGAGAGAAGCGGAGCAAAGCCTTGACATTCTGTGGGTTTTAGAAAGGTAGTGGGAGAAGACGTTGGAGATGGCCGCTTTGATCAAAGACATCCTTTTTCCTTTTCGGTGTATTCCTCTATTATTATTTGAGTTGACTCTGTTACACGTGGAAGAGCTTGCTGTTGACAGGTGGAGTTGGTGCGACGCGTCCTTCGCTCAGAATTTTTTTTCCTGGTTTCTTTTACATCATTTTATTTACGGTATGTTTGGTATCTATTATAAATTAATTCGTTTATAATATATTTTGAATTTTAAATTTTTTGAGGCACTTGTCATCTTTTCCCATTGACACTTCACACAGTCATCACATCAAATAATAATTTTTCACTTTTCAATAAAATTTAACTAATCAAATATAGACAAGTGTCTCAAAAATTCAAATTTCAAAATATATAATAAACTAATCCAATTATAAACAATTATTTTTTTGGCACATTTGGATTGAGCTAAAATTAGCTTCCATGTGACTGAAGCATTAGTCGGGTGTTATTTTACAGCGCCATGTTAGCCTACTTTCTAAATATGACCAATTTAAAAAAAAAAAAAAAGAGTAACCGCCTCTCTTATTGGTACGTGTCCATTTACAGAGGTCTTCTCCATATAAGTATATGCCAGATGGTATTCTAAGGTTCTATTTAAATAATGAGGTCAAATTAAAGAGGCAACCACGGAACCTTGGGGGCTCGGGCAAGCTATCATTCGACCTGCAATTGAGAGCCCACTAAAATTTGACAAGTTTATAAGAGCTGAAGAGTTAAGAGACGAATCAGGAAGAGATGCTAAAAGAAGAGGACTGAATGTGCAATTTTCCCTCATCCGGAATGGGAGCAAAACAAACTCTTTTATCCACACCGGTCGAACACACTTTCTCCTTACACACAACCACCGTCGATCATCGCTATGGCGACTTCCACCACTTCTCTCTCCGCAGCCTTCTCTTCTCTCTCCCTTCACCACATCCACCCATCTCGCCATTCTTCGCTCTACCCTTCATTTCCCGCCCCAAAACACCCACAAAAACCCCTTACCCTTTTCCACAAATTCACCCCAATCAATGCCAACTCTTCCGACATTGACACTACATTCTTCGACAATACTGACCCAGATGAAATCTCCATATTTAGCCCACCAGAACGTCCCGAAGATTTTGCCCCACCACCCTTCTTCGATGAAGGCCCATTCGAGTCAGAGGACGAGATTGCCAAGGCATACGAGGAACTGTATGGGGCTGCCTTCAGTGGAGAGACGTTTCTTGGAAATGATGTGTATGTAATGGACTCTAAGGTGAAGAAGACAACTGGGTTTGGGTCTAAAACCAAGAAAGAGAAGGTTAGAGATGGATTTGAGGAGAGAGTGGTGCAGGTTAGGAGGGTAACTAAAGTGGTCAAGGGAGGAAAGCAATTGCATTTCAGGGCTGTTGTAGTTGTGGGTGATAAACAGGGACAGGTAGGAGTTGGAGTTGGAAAGGCTAAGGAGGTAATTGCTGCTGTTCAAAAATCTGCTGTTGATGCCAGGAGGAATATCGTTACAGTGCCAATGACCAAATACAAGACTTTCCCTCACAGGTATTTCTTTACTTTTCCTCTGTGTTGTTCGAATTTTAGATAATGGTTTAATACAATAAAAGAGGGGACGGAGTTACATGCTCCTATACTCAATCTTTCTGTTGGGAGAAGACCCTTCAACTCTACATTTAGTTACCTGAAGACAATACTTGATAAGTTTTGGAATGCCATGGATTATGCTTATCTACACAAATTTGTTTGATAAACATCTGATTTGAGTTGGTTGCCTTGTTGGATATGAGTTCACAACGTAATGATGTGTTTTCGGAATGAAGCCTGGAGAGTGGGGATTGCTTATGGACTTATAATTATTAATATGATATGAGTTTGATGTTGACTCTGTGTTTTCTGGATGCTTATGTAATTCTATATACTTGGTTTTGAAAAATATGGATTGAAAGTATAGTGTGATAAGAATTTGGTTGGTTACTGAAATACTAGGAGCAAAGGTACACTGGTCCTTGAGATTTTACTGCATTTTTGAGGATTAGATTGTATCATTCCTAAGCTAAGCTTAACCCCTATATAAAGTTGGCAAAAGTACAAGATCTGTTCACGGTCGTGTTCAATCTAACATTGTTACTTATCTAAAGGTTATTTGTTATTGATATATCCGCCGTCTTCTTTTGATACAAGGGGGATATAGGGGAGGGTACTGAAATTAGGAGAGGGGTAGGTGTGGTTCGAACCCAAGACCTCCTTACCAAAACGTCTGTGGCACAATTCGAACCACTCATCTTAGATTCGTAGTTTATGTTATTTTTGATTGACCAAAATTAATCACTTTAAAAAATTTGTCTGTCAACGGATAGTGTATCCACTAGCTACCATTGAACATTGGGATTGGTAAGGAAAATATTGTGGATTTTATATTGGCTTGTCCAATCTGGATGATGATGTTTGGCAGATGTTTATGTTCGGCATCCACTGGGAAGATGGAGAATGGCATTTATTTGGCGCTGTTGAGAAATCCAAAACCAATCTTTTACATTATAAATGCTGATTTGATTCTTAATCAAGATAAGAGTACTATGATCTCATGAAGCTCTAAGGTTTAAATCTGGTATATTTTATAGATGCTGATTTGATTCTTAATCGAGAGAGTACTACGATTTCATTGTAGCTCCAAGGTTCAAATCTAGTGCATGACGATGTAGAAGGGGCTGAACATGGTTGCTTCATTGAATTTCTTATATGTTCATCATTCTTTTTCTCCCCACTTTTGGGTGAAAACTCACACAAATTGGACAGGTTAGGGCAGATTTATGAGTTTGATATCCACTTCTGTTTGACCTCTGATATTATAAGTAAATTGGATGGCAGATCTGAGGCAGACTACGGTGCAGCTAGGGTGATGCTTAGGCCAGCTTCACCTGGTACTGGAGTTATTGCTGGAGGAGCCGTAAGGATCGTTTTAGAACTTGCAGGGGTTGAAAATGCACTGGGGAAACAGCTTGGCAGCAACAATGCTCTCAACAATGCACGAGCCACAGTTGTAGCCGTGCAGAAGATGAGGCAATTCCGTGAAGTGGCTGAAGAGCGTGGCATCCCAATGGAAGAACTTTGGAAGTGAAAAACACTCAGCAAAACCCATATTGATTTTCATTTTGTTGTAGAAACTTGTTACATGTAAGCTTTATTTATTAAGTGAAGAAAAAACAAGCACCATTTTGGCTCATATCTCTTATTATTGTATCAAGTCTGTTTAGATTTTAGAACATGCTAGCAGTCTTAAGGTTCTTCAATTTCTTTCAATAGCAAAGCCTAAATTACCTGATGAGTATCGCATAATCCACCATAAGGAATAAAAAAAATAGCAGATAAAAAGGAGGCGTTAATCTTGAGTTGGACAACTAAGCATCTTCTTATCTAATAAGGCATAAACATGATCAAGACAAGCATCTTTTTCTGGAAGGGTCTGGAAAAGAATCAAAATACAATAATACAAGTGGGGAGAGATACAGAGGCTTTCTTCTCTATAATTGTGGCATTGTGTCAATGCAGATGCCATTCGAAAGGGAGGAGGGATGAAGTTCCTGTTGCAGTTACCGTGCTGCTCTTGTTTCTGCTTCATCAAGGGCAGAAAAAGCAAATCGAAGAAGGAACAAAAGGAAGATTGAAGCACAAGTTAACAAGGAAATGAATAGATCTTCAAATATCACAAAGCCAAATTATAGCTTCCTCTGTATACTTGAGATTGTATCTCTCTCTTGTATTTCTAAAACAGTATAATGTATTAATTATTCAATTGCTCTTCTTGCTGTTATCCTCTCCCTTTACAGGTGCTAAGCCTATTTCCTGCATTTGATGTTCAACTGAGACGAGCCCCGTCTCGGCAAGGAACCTACGGGAATAGACATGAATGAGTTAGAAACCTAGCAGTCTGTCACATTCTTAATAGATTCCTTCAGAACTCAACACATTAAATTAAAAAATTACAACGGTACAAGAATTTATTTCACGGATTGAAATGATTTTTCTTGACGTGTAGTGCACATGTCCAAAAACTAAGATACCAAAAATGCAGATTGTCCCTGGATCTATATCTGCATAAAATCTTACAATGCAGAATATATACTAGATTTTTCCATAGTCTAAGCAATCTTAGGAAAACAAGAAAACAGCAGTTACTGTCTTCATTGGATACATCCATGAATGCTGTCAAATAACAGAAAATTCAGACCCTTCATGACTTCAATTACTGGAACAGACAAGAATGTTTCTTGACAGCTTCTAGGATCATATATTTAGCACATGTTATCACTGAGGTAACAGAGGCTTTGATATCAATCAGTTAAATGGTTATTAACCATGCTGCATGGATAGGCACGACATGGCTTAAGACAACTCAAGGCATGGTTTCTCAAAGAATAATTCTATTTGAAAAAAATTGATCAAAAAGTGTGATAAAATATACATGTCACCCATGTGGTTACCATTGATTTAAAAGTGATGTGATGTGTTGAAAAATATGATCACGCCATGTTTTATCTTTCGTTATACTTTCTGTATGCCCTTTTGTTAAGGTAGCACACCTCTAATATTTTCGTTTTGTACTTTTTCAAATATGAAAAATCACAAGCATATTGAATCCTTGTTCTTGCTGGAGTGTTTAGACATTTTAATGTATTTATGTAGAATCTATTCAAGACCCATTTCATTGGATCCAGCAAATCTGAATGTAAAGCCACACGCCAAGTGACCAGTGTGTGCCAAACCAACCACCCATACAAGAGGATCTTATGATAATCTATACAAAGTTTTGTAACGCAACCATCCATGTGAAGTTTTAGAGTACATATTTCTGGATAAATGAAGAGAATCATATTGACACCACTATCAGATCTCGTTTACAATTATTACATTACATGCATAATTTGGGAGGAAAAGACCAGTGAATATACTTAGCCCTTATGTAAGAAAGCTTCTTTGAGAAGTAATCTTATGAAGTAATACTTTGGGATAATGTAATTGAAAATTTGATAAAAGTTGTGAGTCTCATAAAATGTGCAGCCTGAAGTAATTGTTGACTTGGAACTCAACTTTTCAGCAGATTTTTAGTTTTCATCAAACAAGCCCTTAATGGCAAGAAGGATGGATGAATTTTACATTTATATCATTTGGTATATATCATTATGGCACAAGAATACTGCAAAACATTTTAAACTAGGATTCTCGACTAGTTCTGTTACAGGCATCTCCAAGGGTGTTTCCAAAATGAAAACAACATTCAAGATACTAAGCCCAAGTTCCACAACAGAACTACACATCGAGCATGGAATATAGATTGTAGTAGCATGTGTTTCCAGTAACTTGGACAGAGGAAAAACTTTCCAAGTTCTTAAACACACAATTTAGGAACTTCTGGGATACTAGGCACAGCATATCAAATCAATGATCTCCATCAGAAGGGACAAAAGAAAAGCAAAGGGGGGAAATGCATTATACTCGTCAATGTAATTAAAGAGATAATAATTTAATTGTCCCAGAACTTCTGGAGATCGTTGTTGTTACCAAACATACCAGAAACAATAAGATTTAACAACCAAACTTATTATAGGTGCTATATCGTGGCGCAGACTAAAACCAAAACGGATTTATCAACAATATGATTGCAGAAAACACATAGATGTATATAATTACAAAATATGAAGCATCAAATACAAAAATGAAAAATTCTATCTTCAAAATACAGCATATTAATTTTTTGTTGCTTAGCCTTAATTAAAGTCAAATCTCAAATGCATTTTACTTTTTCCTTTTGTTGGCTTAGCCAAACATTATCTGAATACTAACCAAATATGAAAGAGTTGTGGTACCTTGTAAGAAGCAAGAAAAGGATGCCTGTAATCAGTACAAGAAATGTGACATGGAGTATTAACGCAGAGTCACTGGAGGAGAAAGCTAAACCCAGCATCGCAGCTAAGCATAGACCCAGCATAAAAAATGAAACCTTTAGAGTATTCCAGGTGGGAGCCTAAAATCAAAACAGAAAAAAGAAAAAATTCAAAATTCGTGAAAATTTTGGGTGAAAAAGATTCAAATATTTGGAAACCAGAAACCTCCAAGTGATGATTAAAAGACGGGAGAGTTGGTACATACGTTGACACCAGAAGCCACGGCCCCAAGGATCACTGCTTTTGCCGACGAGAAATTTTCGGTACTTGATTCTTTAGATTCCATTTTGGAAATTACTAGGGGTTCTTGATTGCAGATTTGGGAATCTACGTTTGGGTTAAAAAGGAAAAAAAAAAAAAAAGGGTGGTAATGGATGGCGAAAATAGGGTGCGGATAGTTGTAATATTTTAGAACAATAAAAATTCTACTAATACAAAAAAAAAAAAAAAAAAAAGGCAACATAAAATATTGCCGTATCTTATCTTATTATTATATTAAAGTAGGATATTGGTTATATATAATTTTTCTCATTAAAATCACTATCCTATTTATATATACCTCTTTTTTATTTTATTTTATTTTAATAATATATATATATAAATTTCCAACTAATGAAGTGTCAAATAAATCTCTAATATTTTATATATATGTTTTTATTTTATACACCTATATAATATCTTATCTTATATATATATATATATATATATATTAAAGTAAGATAGTGGTCATATGCAATTTTTCCTGTTAAAACCACTATCATATTTATATATGCATCTTTTTTATTTATTTTATTTTAATAATATTATATATACAAATTTCTAACTAATTAAGCTTCAAATAAATCTCTAATATCTTATATATATGTTTTATTTTATACACCTATATAATATACGTAATTATAATATATATATATATATAAAATAAAGTTATATCTCGGGTTTAGATTTTCGAGTCGAGATTTTTTTCAAAAATAAATAAATAAAATAATAAATAAATATATATCTACTCTCCCGCTTATATATACTTTTAATCGTATACACATTCTTATATTAATTTATAAATGGGAACTTATATATAGGTAAAAATTTAAGTTGGGGGATACAATAGTAATAATATTTAATGATGATGAACTAAAACAAAAATAAAAAATTCTTTTAATTCTTTTTAGAGTGAAAAGTTGTTAAAAATTAATATTATTTCTTTTTGTAATAGGAGGCTGTGTATTTTTAGGTTTTTTTAAGAATAGATTTAGTGAATAGTTATTTCTTTGGAGAATGTATAACATTGTATGAGGAGATGCAAAAAATAATTTATCTAAGAATATATAGTAGAGAATGAATGTGGTAAAGAATTCATTTTGATAACTGAATACCATCCACAGTCTTAAATGTTTCTTAAAGTTCTTGCACTATACTTATTGAATAACGATATGAGTGTATGATAATTTTCGAGTTACATGCCACACAGAGCATAGCTCAGTAATTGAAAGGACGAGAGTGAGGTAATCTCAACTGAGTTGGGAGTGGCAGGGTGGGAGTTCGATCCCCACCAGTGACATGGTATAGAAAGGGCTCTTTGTAGGCACCAATTTAATAGCAGCTTTCAGATCGTACTCCACTAATGCACATCCTGTTATTTACATCATCTATGCTCTAGGGGCGAGGCAGTGGGGACCTTGAGGTTAGGGTTCAACCTTTTTTGGTAATTTTAGAGTTTTGTAAATTTCGTATACTCTCTTTTCCATGGTATCTTAGTTTTCAAATTCAACGTGAAATTAAATTTATATTAAAAAATTTTCATTAATTCTCATTTTTATTAGTTAAAGTATTGTTTTATGAATGACTATTTAATTAGTTTTGTACCAAGTGAGAGAATTGTAGGCAATAAAATTGTAATAATTATTAGTAACATATGTATATGAGTGAGTAATATATAATAAGATTGTTATTATTTGGTTCTTTAAATTATCAAGTATTTTTTGACTAATTATTTTTTTTCGTGCAACGCACAGGTATACAACTAGTTTTATATAATCTAACCCCACCATTGGATTGTGTGAAGTGATATTGTGCAAAGAAATTATAAAACTACAGAATAATTTTACTAGTTTTATTCTTCTGTCAGAGTCAGGCGGCGTTATTGGTTCTTAAGCGCGGTGCGCGTTTTTGCGTCACGCGTGTGAGTCTGGTGGTGACAGGAGATCAAATTCAATAATTTTACAGCAAAAAATATGTCACACTAATTAGATTTACCTATCTTGTGGAGAAATGATATAAAATTATACGTTTAGCGCCATTAACGGTGTTAGACGCTTGCATGGCGTACATTTCAATACATCACATAAGTTGACAGCGAGACATGTTAACCTGCGAGGTTAATGTGACGTGCATGAAAGATTCTACCTTGGATTTGAAAATTTTTTTTTTTTTTTTTTGAACCATAAATTTGGATTTCCAAATCAAGATACCAAAAAATGAAAAAAAAAAAGGGTTAACAACACAAGAAAAATGGCCATTTGGATATTGCTTGACTGAGAAAAATTTTGGACCATAGGACAATAGAGCTTAATGCACTAAAACAAATGAAATGCTAATTGCATTCAGCTACCTTCAATTCAACATCCCAATCTATATGACAAGTTACAGAAGACAACCAATAAAGCAATTGACCAAGTGTTATCTACACACACACACACTCATGCATGATAAATTCATCCCATAAAAGTTGGACTATTTATTTGAGAATCTGGCTGTTGCAAAAGTGGTAGCTTTTCTGTTCTCAACTCCATTCCAACACCACATAGATAAGGATATGGTCTTTGGTAACCATGGAAAATTTTATCCCCTCTCTCCTTCTGGTCCGTAAACAAGTGAAGGTCGGGGGCTCTCTGCGTATGCAGTTGGGCTGGAAATGAAACGGTTTCCCCACTGATCATAGAGATAGGACACGAAAACCCCGTTTGTGTAGAAACTTCCCAAGGCTGGAGGATTCTGACTGTTTCTATAATGATAAAGCCATTCTGAAGAACTCATTCCAAGTAGAGGGTATCCATTGACGAGACCAAGAACTCCGGGACTAAAACCAATCTGTCCACCAACAGCAGGGGGATCAGTGTATCCACACATACGAGAATTTGCACTATACCAAGCAGCATCCTCGGGTAGTAACGGGGCAGAAGGCAACAGAGAAACAGGAGGAGAAGAACTTGAGGTAGTTGCCAAAATCTGCTCAAGGCTATCTTCAGGATACTTGGTTTCATTAATTGAGGTATTAGATAAAGATGCAGAGGCTATTTCCTCAATTGGGCTTAATTTCTGTTTAGTGCAGTCCTTTGGCCCTTTCTCTCCTTCTGTTTTCGAACTTTCCCTATTCAGAAACCAAGCACTGAGGGAGGGAGGTCCCGTAGGGTGAGCAATCGAGTCCTTTAGCTGAGGCTCTTGCTGCTTGAATGGCCACTGAGGTTCTGACTCAGATATATTAGAGCAGAAACTGAAGGAATCATTCTTGTCCGGATCCTGATAGATACAAAGGGATGTGGCACGACGCAAGAATTCATCGACACTTGTCTTTTCTATCTCTCTGCCTTCTAGAGAATGCTGATCCTTTTTGGCAGGTGAAATATATAATGGAGCTGAGTTATGTCTTGAAATTGGCTTGAAGACAATCACTTCCTCCTCTTCTGTAGTCACAGGCTGGGGATTTGGCTTGGGTTCACCTCGACTTCTGACCGGCAAAGGTTCTGCTTTTGTGGATCGAAGACAGGAATTGAATGCTGATAATTCCTCTCCTCCTTGGTCAAGTGTTTTTGTTTCCTTTGCCGAGTCAAATTTCCGTTCTACCTTGTCGTAAAGTATCCAGTTTTGAGAACCATGAAGCTTTTCTGCAATTCTTCTTGCAGAGTGAAATGTGCGCCGATAACGCAGTAGATTGTCGTTCTCGAAATTTTTATTGCCTTCAAATTGGTTCTTGAAGTCGATCAAAGCCCGTCCTTGATTTAGCGGATCAAAACCCCTCACCTCATGATCTTCCCAAAGAGCAGCATAATCTGGTGCAATTTCTCTCTCAGTTTCATCAACTTGGTTCAAGAGATCAGCTAAAGCACCAAAGAAATAAGATACAGAATTCATGATCCTTCCATCGGCAACACATGCTTCTACTTGATCAAGTGAACCTTCTAACCACTCGAGAAAAACTAGAATAGCCGGTAAAAAGGAGCAAATTTGCGAACAATTGATACTCTTCAGACATCTCTCGGAAAGCCTACCCATGCAAATGAACATAAAAGCTAGTGCAAATGGTTTTTTAGCAAACTCCTCATTATCCTCTATTTCCTTTCTTTGCGAGCCCTCGGTTAAGATATGAACAGTGAAGATAAGTATGCAAACAAGTTGAATTGCACGATAAGGGCCTTTTCGGGATGAATCCAGATGTTGGTAAGACTCAAGAGCAACACTTAGTTCTGCACTATCCAGTGCCAATAAAGCTTCCAACCCGCCAACTGTCAAGCCGAGAGTGCTTGCAAATTCCTCTGAACTGCATTACATAAAACCATTACAGAGCTAGATTAGAATATAAGTTTGAATCACAGGCAGAATTTTATGATGATAGAGGTTTCAGTTAATAGACGCATTCTGATATGTTACGATGCACACCTTGATCTAACGAAAAATAAACTTGTCATGGAGACAAAAAGGGCCCATAAATCGGTTTTTCCAGCACACAAATCCTCTGCCTGTGACCTCTTCTGCAAGGAAATTCTCTTTGCCGGATTTGAGAAGTCGAAGTGTGCCTCAGAAGAAAGTGAGGGCAAATGAGATATCCTGTTCTGAAGAATCACAAAGGAAGGGCAAGAATTATCCAACTTATTTCATCCCATTCATAAAAATGACAATAATAAGAAGTTTTACCTCTTCAAATAACAACGTAAGGTTGTTCCATGAATCGGGAAAAGGCTCTTTAACTGCCAAACTTCTTATGCAATGATACAAAGCAAGAAAAGCATCACCAACATATGTTGCCAACAATGCCAACTGCAGACAAGTTGAGACAGAAAAATAGTTTTGATGTTAGGCTATGAAATCCTGCATGTTTTCTGGTGAAAATACACTTCTCGTAAACAAATATGCAGAAACGCTGGTGTCTTCACTTCTAAGAACAAATCGGAACATGGAAAGTAAGAGGTTTAAGAAATATACCTGATTATGGGGATTTCCGCTATCCGGCCACGTTCTGGTAGCTTCTAAGTAGTAGGAAACTGCAACGGACCATCGACAGGCTTCGGGTTTCTTACAACTCTCGGCATATCTTGCAAGATCCCCAAGACAAACCAATAGGCGATGGCACATATATTGACATTTATGCAACTTCTGGACATCACCAGAAAATGAAATAGCACAATTATGTTCCAAGAAAACTTCAGCAGGGAACTCGGAAGTTGGTCTAAGTTTCACGATCAAATTCCTATAGAATACGATTGCTTCAGACAGAAATGATCTAAACCCTTCCAGATTCTGGTAACTGTTTGTTTGGGAATCTATGTTGTCATGCTGAGCTTCCCTTTCTGAATTTTGCCGTATTCTTTTCCGAAATTCATCAATTTGCTTGTAGTGCAGCTTCCATAAAAGAAATTCAGCCTCTTGAAGTTCCCTCAGATCAGAACTGCTCAAAATAATATTTTCATAACCTGAACGGACTTTACGATATAGCTCTAAAACGTCACCATTCAACAGACCTTTGGAGTAAATTAATGCCAGCAGCTGCTTCTCTGTGTTAACAATCTATAATACAAAAATGCCACAAATAAGGAATAGTTTATCATCATTTAACCAGCAACAAAAAATTTGGGAACAGGAGAAATAGAATCGTACTATGGCAGCTTCAAGAGATTACCTCGAGACAAGAATTCTGTGATGCCATTTGATCTTTATGAGTAGACGATGTGTCAACGTTCATTCTAACTTCTGATGACGTTAAAGGGAAGTTGTGCTTTAATGGTTATGGATCCATCAACTGTTAAAGATACATTATAGAATTGAGTCAGAATAGGCAAACATTTCCATGACTTAAATTTCATACGGATAACAGAAATTACTGAACATCGTTTTCTCTTGGAAGAAAAAATCACTGGAATAGCTTTTATCTAAGTAAGAGCTTCACGTCAAAAGATAAACCGGCAGCACTCTAAGAATGCCATAATTGACCCAAGATTACCGTTATTATCAACTTCTTGTTTGATATACGGCTCAAGCACGCGGTTAACCTTACCACAAGATCATTAACACTTTGATGTCTATAAAAATTCAAAGATCTCCCCTTTTCAACTTCTGCCATAAGATGGCTCCTCAAAGTGCAAAATTTTGTGAAAATCAGGTACACAATGAACAGAATAAAATAGCACTGTATCAGGTAATTCTTTATTTTTTTTGGTGGGGGTGGAGGCAATTTAAAATTTGATGCTAAGGTATACAACTTCTAAACCTGTTTTGTTTAGATTAGATGAGAAAAGATTATTTTGTTTTCTTCGGTCCCTCGAACCATTCCCATCAAATTCTCATTGGAAAGAATAGTCTAGCATTTCAATTTCATGGTTCAATGAAACACAAAGAAACAACAACAATTTTGAACCATGTTGATTCAAACTAAGCAAAATGAATTCAACAGCAGAGCAGTCCAGACTAAACCAATCAACAGCAATTCAAGAATCCCAGGAAAGAATTACACAAACCATAAAGAATCAAACGTGGTACAGCAATCAAAGAAAGTTCCCTCCTTATTAACTTTAAAACAACCTTAAAAGCATCAAAACAACATATTACCTCAAGAATTTGCAAAATTCTCAGAGCCCAACGGCATAGAGCGCCATTAACATACAAATTTTGCTGTGATAACCGTGAGGAACAAATATACACTTGTGTGTGAGAGAGAGAGACCGGGCATGGACACCTATGTGAAACAGACAAAGAAAAAGGTGGCTATTCATTAATTGTTTTCAAGGCAAAGTACAGTGTTACCCTTTCTATTTGACACTCCTACAAGTTTTTTTCTTGCAATAAACTAATGCTCCAGTGGAAAGTGCAATAGATCTGTTCAAATGAACCATCATCCTTATCAGTTTATCTCAATTTGATATTTTCTCCAATAAATATCAAAGTTAAGCAAATTGGTTTAAGATTTTATATGAGAAGATGTAATGATTTAATTTCTTGCTCCAATAAGTCTCATCTATAATATTTTCATTGATTGTATCAGCTTAGACAGTAATATTATTTTTGATGTGTGGATATTTGGATATATATATTTTTTTTTGGATTCACAACTTGCAGTTGACTACTTATGGTGCAAACCAATCTCAAGATTTTTCATTTGTTTTTCCTTGTGTTGTATACTTGTATTAGAAATAAGAAAAGTGAAAGTTAAGGTCATAAAAGTTTATCGAGTGCAAAATATAAAATGACAGATGTTTTATCTTTAGTGATATTAAGCATTGTGGTCCATTTTTCTGTACATCAACTAATGAATTGGAAGATAAATATCTTCCGTGTGACTTATATATTGATAGAAAATGACGGCATCACTAAAAGATCGGAATTTTATCGTTGTTTCATTATTGTACTAACATAATAAATTTTCAACCGTTATGTATCACTTTCGTTTTCATTTGATTAATTAATTGATTTGGACAACTACATAGTCCTTTGACTTGCTTGCGCGTTGCTGGGGTTGTTGTAATATTCGGGTTGGGATGGTGGCATAAATTTTGCGCTTTATCCGGAACTAGATAAGTTGAGGAACTTTTGTTTCTCCATCACTCCATGTACTAATCACAAGTTATTAAGGTTGTATTATTTTAACCTTGGACAATCACTAGTGAAGTTTTATAAGAAGCTTCACAGAGGATGTAATTTTTCGATACTTCAAATAGAAGCAATTGCCTTTAATCAAGTAATCATTTGGTTCGATGTATAAAAGATTAATTAATTTCTTGTAAGCATGAAGATAAGAATCTAATGTAGATCTTGTATCATGCGTTTTGGGTTAAATAAACAATACCAAGGGGGAGAAATTTATATTATATAAATACGTATTACCAATTTAGCACAGTCAATTTGAAGTGTGCATGGCATGGCCCACACATGTCCTAGTAGTTGGTGTTAGCTTAATAATTTTGTCTATCATTCAACTCAGTACACAAATTATCTGCTCTGTAATACTATATTATAGCACTATTGGTGCCAGACACCAGTCCATATATGGCATTATATATGATTGGTTAAATCAAATGTTTTATATGTACAATCTTTAACTTCATCTATCAATTTAATATCACGTATACTGTCAGATAATTAATACTTAATATTAGTAGTACTACATAACATTATTCTTATTTTATTAATTACAGTTGAAGAATCGCATGATCAGACAAATTAGTCTTTGAGAAGAATTTGCCGCCACTGATGCTGATCAATGATCAGGATGTGCCAATTGCACCATTAAACAAAACATGCAACGTCATACGATGACTACTATATGTAGATATTAAGGAAATATTACATTTTAAATAATGCAAATTGTCCCGGAGTTGCTATTATTTGATGGATACATATGCCTGTGTGTGGACTTTGGACTCTATATATATATGAATAAACAAAGACTCGGGACGAGTTTTAAATCTTGAAGCAAGAAATAAAACATCCATGCATACGGCACCTGAGTTAAGTTCCTTAGATATACGGCACTGAAGTTCCATATGATGTCCCATTATAAAGAGACCACGGGCATACGCAACACTATATGTACACTACGTCCCGTGACCATCCATCCAATCCAGGTGATGTGGCCACGTGGCACCATTAGATGCCCACATGCAACGGTGGTACACATGGCACCACGTGATCTCCAATTCTCCGTATAAAAATTCATTTTTGTGATCTCCCGGGCGAGTAGTAAAGCAACAAACTTCAGGAAAGTGACGGTCCTACTCTTAACTGGATAACCTGATTTACAATCAGGCAACTCAATCACTTATCACTTCCCTCGGGGGCTCTAGTTGCTCCAACTTGAACTAAAAAACAACAGAGCTTGCACAAAATGACCCACGAGGATCGTCCAAAACATAGCTCAGTCCATTAAACATCTCTAATTTTCATTCAACGGCAACAAAATTGCTTAACAAAATCCACAAAATAACTCAAAGAACATGACACTAGTTATATGTGAATAATAATAATGCATAGATCTCACAAGAGTACATTATAAGTGTCATCCGACTTGTACTACCAGCATGAAGCAAAATGGGGGTACTTATTGTACCTAGAACAGAGCAGCAAGGGATAAATAACGCAGGACCAAGCATAAAAACGTCTGAGTATCAAAATGATAAAATGTGATTGAAAAAATCCAGCAAGTTGTTTCCTTCAGTTCTCTTTCCCTTTTTTCTCTCCCTTTTGCCATACAATAAGCAAAAATTACAGGCTTAAAACTGGGATTAAACTAGTGCTTCTAACCGTCACATTGTGGTCATCCAACTGGCATCCTGAAAAGGGAAAAAAAAAAAAAAAAAAAACACAAGAGTTGAGCCCCCTCATAACATAGTATGTTAACATGTTACAGACAAATAAGCCATAGAGATCAATTATATGCAAATATCACATGGTCGCTACCAACATTAGAATCAGTTCGACATCATGATGGTAAAAATGAAAAGGAACCAGCATTTCAAGAATGACCTTTATAACCAAGTAGTGGATGTGATTGATTTGACTAGATTTTGTTTTAAAATAGAAATGTCTTGTGAACATGGGCACTCCACGATTCAGAAAGAAGTTGCACAGCATCCAAGAGGTGAGAATTTAAAAAGAGAGAGAGATGTAACTGGGTTCTACATTTATATCAACTCTTTAGCTCACTAACATAGCTAAAAGAAATAAAACGCTAATATTCCATCTAGACGGTTGAAATTTCAAATTACCCGAGAGGAACTCATATATCGAAATTATAGAACACAAAGACGGAAAGATTACTTTGTTTCAGTAACAGCAAATAACATTGCTAGGAGTACATGTAAAATAGATGAAAAAGTCAGCTACAAATAAATTCTTCAACAAAAAGCTTGATACAGCTGCCACGCTGCTGTCTCTATTCACAATTTTTTTTTTTTGGGGCAAAAGTCTCTATTCACATTATTGATAGTCTCTGCATCTCTTTCTGTTTCCTTTCTTTTCTTTCCCTCTACCAGAGATTTTTTTTTTTTAAATAAGCAGGAAATAGTATTTCTATTCATTGAAACAACAAAAAACAGTTGAAATATTAAACAAGGGATACAATTCATCCATGAACCACTAAAAGAACAAGCAAGAGAGTGTAGAGCAATGTTGTGGGCAACCCTATTCCCATCTCCAGGAATATGGGTACAAATGCCAAAATGAAGATCAACTAAGAGTCTCTTATTTCACTTCAAAGAGCTGCATTCCAAAGGAACTCAATGTTTCCGGAGATATTACACAAGTAGAAGTTTTATAACTGTAACAAAGAGTTACGCTGACATCAGCAAGGCAAGGGATGACTTCTTCGGAAGCAGCCTTGTCTTATCTGATGAATCCACTACATTCTATGAAGACAGAGTTGTAATTGCATAAGAGACATAATGTCCAGTACTTGCATATTGCAATCTCCATTGTAGTTACTTATTTTGGACTGACTTGTGCATTATGTAAAATGTCAGTCAGGATATATCATGATAAGCACAAGTATTAAACTTGACACATTTACTTCTAAATTCACAATATAAAGCCCATGCGGCAAACCAATTCTATTTTTAAATAAAAATTGGTCAAACTAATCACATCCACATATTTCATGGGACCCTCAGAAAATATGTACGCCTCTCGCTACCATTTGCGCTTGAGCATCCCAATAAGTGGTTGAACTTGAAGGTAAGGAAAGGAAAATAATATGATGCTAACTGCAAGTATCCTAATATCATCAAAAACCTCCAAACCCAGTGACTTTGTCAAGCAAAAAAACTTTCCACAACGAGAAACTAGGCGCAAGGTGGCTAATCACCCGTCCATTACTTGTTTTACTGATTTCTTAAGGATTCTTGGCTGACTCATTGACTCAGGTTGTTTAATTTATTTATTATGAAAAGTCCTTGATATTGGCAGTTTCATTGACTCAGTTATAGGTTATAACTGATATGTCACATGGTTATCGACATTTTCATTAACTCATTTGTAAGGCAAATAAAAGAATGCATCAATGATTTAGCATAATCGCATCTATGATCTACCAATCAAAAAGAACACCTGATAATGCACAAAATTATTATTAAATACAACCAGTAACAGAACCCATTAGGACATTACCGTTTAAGCAATTTCAATGCTAATCTCCTTTTCTTCATCTTTTGTTGGGGTGTTTGCCTCAGCGTCATTTGCATCCTCAGCAGGTGGCTGAACCTGTTCATCCTCGGGCAGTGGTTCCTCCACATAATCATTCTCAAATGCATCCGGTGGGACCTCATAAATCCTCACCTGTGGCTTTGAAGGATCCTTCACAAGCACATATTTACCCTCATTCAACTTCATGCACAAGTCAACAATACTCTTCACAATACCCCACATGTTTGAAGTATTCAAATTAATTTGTGCCGCAAAATCTCTTGGTTTGTATCCCACTACGGCCAAAATTACATGGTTAAAATGATCCCTTGGGTGAACCCTTGAAACATAACCCAATTTCATCATATCTGCACTAGCCAAAAGAGCTTGGGCAGTCCATTTTGCCAACTTATTTGCGTTATTCTTCAACTCAGTTGCTAAAACTGCACCCCTTTGAGTCTCCAACTTCTGTCTCCATTCCACACCAGAATACTTGGGATCAAATTCGTTTAGCGCATTAAGGGTCAAAAATGACCTTTGCTTATTCATTTCCAATACACTATGCACTTCACAACGTGAAACCAGATGCATATCATCATCCAATTTCCACCTCCTATATCTGTAGGCAGCAGAGGCCACCTCTTCCCCTTCATTTGCAAATGGGTTGGGCTCCTCAAAAGCCACCTTACTCCCATCCCTAATCAAAACCTGCTGAGAAAAGTTCTGATTAATATATGCTGCCTCAACGCTCAACGAATAAGCTGAATTAATATCATCTTTCACATCAGGCAACGGCTCCTGAGAGGTCTCATGTACAGATAGCAAATCCAATTGTGATCCATCACGCTTGTCAAAGAACAGCTTATTCCCAACACGCTGGATCACAATATCCCAAGAGTAAACCGACCTTGGAGCGCACATTAGGGTTGACAAGATAGTATCGGTCGCAAAAACAGTAGCTTTATCCTCATTAGCCAAGCGGCGAATGACAGGGTCATCAGTGGTGGTGACCTTGAAGAAATTTCTGTTCTTAAAACGCTCCAATGGTCTGCAGTTTTTCGGGGTAATCCGATCATAAGACCTGTCATAAAACTCAAGTCCACCACAGACTAACAAGTCCTCAGGCTCGGGGACGGAGAAGGACAGTTTGGAGAAGGTAGAGAACGGAATCTGGTCCAGCATATTCCATTCCGGCTGAATGTCAACTGACGATTTAAAAACAGCCGACTCCCGGCGCTGGGGCATCTGAGAGCGATTGAGATGGTAGAGACGGTCTCGCCGGGCACGTTCTTTCTCAGCTTCTCTCTTCTTAGCCTCGACTTCTTCGTCACGCCGTTGAGGGAGCTGAGACCGCTGGTTGTGAGGATTAAATCGCCAACGGGGATTGAACTTCGGACGGTTAGGGTTGTGATGAGACTTGGCGGCAGTGTCAACAAGTCGGAAGGAGGAGTCCTCGTCGGCGGCGAGGGTAGCAAAGGAGTCGTCGCCGGAGAAATCAAAAGCAGAATCCGATGGGTGGTGTCCCTGCTTGGACCCCGGTCTGCCCTGGCTGGTGAGAGAACGGGTCCAATCCGCGATCCTTCCAAGCTTATCGGAGCGGGAAAAAGGTGCGAATGGCACATTAGACGGATGGTTGGGGACGGAAACTGTCGAACCAGAAGATTCCGGCGGACCCCATCCTTCCAGGTTAAACGGCACCGAACCAACTTCGAATCCCACCATTTTTTCTGAACTAGGGTTTCTTTGAGTTGCCCAAGGGGGGAGAAGATAAAGGGATATAAATATAGAACCCTAAAAGGCTTGAGTATTTTAGCAGGGTTGGGCTTATTGTAGTTGGGCCTATTGAGACAAAATTCAAATCCTAACCCGTTTCAGCCCGAATCAAGTTATTATTATTATTAAAACACTAAGATACTCTTTATTAAAATATATTATAATCTTATCAATCAATGATTTGATTACTGATGTGACAACTACTCATTTATAACCACAAATTTTAAATTTTTATTAAATTATTGATAAATCAACTACCATAAATTGAATCAAACACGCACTGAATGGAAATTGGGCCATACACTACCAATATAGATATATGTTTGAAAAATACTACATGTTAAAACTAATTAGAAAAATATTATTTTTTGATATTTTAATTGCATTAGATATTATCTTAAATAATAATTTCTTTTTAAAGGATAAATAATAATTTTAATAATTCAATTATTTATATTCTCTACCCTAAATCCATATAAAAGTAAAAAAAATGGAAAACGATTCCCAACTGTCTTCCACCATTTTCATCTCGATTGAGAAATTTTCCGCTTGTGTTAAATATTTGTGATTAAGCGTTCGGGTACTAAAGCTTAGTTTTGCGGCCGATTTTGAGTTCTCCGGTTATTCTGCTGATGTAATGCATTACAAGTTTCTCTCTTTTTTTTCTTGTTTTGAATTTTTTTGGGCTTTTACATCAATTTTGTCAATTTTTTTTCTCAATTTGTCCCTTTTTTTCCTTTTGAATTGGGTTTTCTAGGATCTTTGATATATTAAGCAGTGTTCTAAAAAGTGTGAAGCACGGAAAAGCGTCGACCCGAAACTTCAAGCTTTTCAAACTTAGGCGGCGCTTAAGCGTTAAAAAGCGTTTTTCGATTTTTTATTTCTTAATCAATCTAAAGCTATTAAATATTTAAAATGATGTATACTAAATTGAAAAATACATCTAAAAACATAAATATTATATCTACATTATAATTTTAAAAGATATTATTATACAATTTAGTATTTTTAAAAGGCAAAATGTGGATAATTCATACTGTTATTAGGTTTAATGACAATGTCTAATTGGCCTAACATTATTGAGTTTTAGATTTTTAGTTATTAAATGGCCCAAAACAAGAAAAATAAGCTCAAGTGTTGTTATTTAGACCATCAGCTATGAAATGACCTAAATATAACTAAGGGTTCAATTTTAAAAAAATATATATTGCGGTCAACGGTTTTCGTTAATCGTCTAGGTGCCCCTAGGCGTGCTTAAGCGGTCAACGAAAATCGTTGACTGTTTTTTTCACCGCTTAGCTCAAAAGAGAAGCATGAAGGCCTCGCTTTGCGCCTAGGTGTGCTTTTTAGAACATTGATAATAAGTAGAAAATGACCAACTTTGTCACGGTCAACCAAGGAAAAGCAATTTGTGTCGTATTTGTTGACGGGGAAAACCACGATAGATTGTGTATGCATGTACTTTACTATGTCTCACAAATGTGAAAATAGTACACGTACACGATAATAGTTGTAATTTATTTAATGTAATTTTTGAAATATATTACATTAAGCGATGTATTATGCGATGTATTACATCGGATGTAATTAAGGTATGTTACATTGAATTTTATGTTAAATATTTATCTAAGTGCATTACATTGTATTTTTTGATTGTAATGCACTACATAGATTTGAGTTAATGTATTGTAACACCTATTAATCTTCTAATAAAATGAATTACACTCCATTGTAATGTAATATAATGACATTTCAACTTGAAAGCATAATATACACTTGCTTTAATGTAATTTATTACAATTAATCAAAATTAATTGCTTTAATGAAATTTATTACAATTAATCAAAATTAATTACATATCGTGAGTAAAGAATTCTTCGTGTTTTATAGGGATGAAAACTATGCACTAAAATCCATATAAACTATCTATATAATATTTTACAAGGTAATAGAAAATTAAAATTTTAATATATTACAATACCGTGTATTTATGTCAATAAAATTCTACTATATTTGTAAGATTATAATTATGCCTCAATTTAATTTAATTTAATTGGGTTTCCTTATTATGGTAAGATTTTTTTTTTATTTTTGAAGAATATTATGGTAAGATTTTCAATTATGATAACATTCTAATATATATTCTCTAGATTACAATTATGTTTCAATTTAATTTAACTGGATTTCTTTTTCTAAAATAGAGATAAAGTTTCAACTATAGTAGGTTTCTAACAATTAAAATCACGTTTCATCTTGCTAAGATTTCCTTTTTTCGAAGAGAATTTGGAAAATAAAATCTGAAGTTTTTGTTTTTCTAATTCCCAAAATGCTAACAGTATTTTTGCTATTTGTTTACTCTATTTGTTACAAATTTCCAAATTGTTACAAATTGAGTAATTATCCAAATTGTTACAAATGTAACAAGTTACATGTAACATTAACATTTTCAAATACTAATCATAGAAGCTAGTGGTAGAGGCGGAAAACTTTTTGAACAAGGCTTCTAATGCACATATCAATCTAAAAGCTGATGCAGCTATTTGGAATTTGGACTTGATGCCGAGAGGGGACATCGGGGGGTTATTCGTGAATCCTCAGAACGTCCACTTATAACTTTTTCGGACAAGGCTACCTCAAGAATTCTAGTGAGAGATCGCGTCAATTGCTAGTTAAACGAAAGCATGATATAACTTCCGAAAAATAGTCAAAATTCGGATTGAAAATCTTGCAAATGTCGTCAATAGTTTTAAGTTGCTTGTTTCTTTGTATCTATGTACATAACTAGAAGGGTTAATTTCAAATATCGTCCTCAACCTCTAGTGTTAGTATTAGCGGGTCTCTAACCTTTTTTTTTCAACGTGCTGAGTCTCTAACCTTTCATTAAGGTGCACAAAAGGTTCTTTTGACACTTTCCGTCAACTTTTCTGTTATATCATTAACCGAATTACCATTATACCCTTTATCTTTAAGATTTTAAAATATCAAAAAATAATATAAAATAAAATTTTAAAAACAAAAGAAAGAATGGGGGTGGTCACCTTGCCATTTCTACTGCCATTTCCAAAAGCCAAAGCGTGTGGGGGGACCACCTAGAAACGGCAGCCAAAAAAGGAGGGAGAGACCCCCATGTGGGCTGCCATTTCAGAAACGACAGCCAAAAAAGGAGGAGACAGTAGCCAAAGTTGGGAGGGAGACCCCTATGTGAGCTACCGGAAATGACAACTCACAAGGGGGGTCTCTCCCCTACTTTGGCTGTCGTTTTCGGCAATTTGGGGGGGTCTCCAAAGTTGGGGGTGCCACTCCCCATTTTTCCTTTTCCTTTTTATTTTTTTAATTTTTATTTTATTTTATTTTATATTATTTTTTAAACCTTTTATTTTAAATTTTAAAAAAAATAAGGGGCATAATGATAATTCAGTTGATGATTTAATTGAAAAGTTAACGGAAATTGTCAAAAGGACTTTTTGTGCAGCTTAATAAAAGGTTGGAGACTCAGTGAGTTGGAAAAAAAAAGTTAAGGACCCAATTAATACTAACACTAAAGATTTGGGACGATATGTGAAATTAACCCTATCTAGAATACTGCTAGATGGTGCATGGCGACCGTAGAGTAGAGTAAGAAGATGATGATTTTAAAGAAGAAGCTATGAATGAAAGAGGGTGAAGTGTAATATATAAGACACGTGTACTTCTCTTGGACCATGGAGGAGGGGGGAACCTCCCTTAACAGTTGGTAATTATGAATGGAGAAATGATTTGAAAACATTTGTATATATACACAAAACAAGGTTGCTGGCAAAGTACTTTCGTGTGAAACAGACTTTTGCATACATTCAACATCTGAATCAAAATTGTTGCAATAACATGTTCTTTTTTCGGTCAACATGAAATACACAAAAAGAAGAAAGAGTTTCATTAGCCTCGTTGCAATATCGTCCTACTACAACTGAAATAGTGCGTATCAAAATACAAGAATAAAAACAAAATAATAGAATATTATAGATTAATTCGAGGAAACCCAACCCTACAAATATTGGTTTTTCAGAAGCATCCAACAAAAACTCTCAAGAACAAACACTAGTTTGCAGAATAATTCATTCCCCCACTTTTCATTAATTTTACATCTTAACTAGAGACAAATGCACAATATCCCACTAACTCACCCACTAACTTACCGGCTAACACATTAATAGCTAAATACATAAGACATTATCTTTAACCACTTTTACTAATTCAAACTAAATAAATAGCTAATATCTAAATACTAAATTATCAAATTGCTAATTAAAATAGAACCGTAACATGTCCCTATTAGGTTTTGTTTCGTGGTGTCCCCAGCCTGATTTCTCTGGCATCCTATCTAGTCCTGTCCTTATCCTACGAGTTTTGTAGCGTCGCTGGTACCTACTGTACGAATTCCATCATCTCGTCCAAGCATGCTTTCTATTTGTGCTCTATTTTACTAGCTTGGCTAATGAACTCGCACCTTACATCAGGTATAAAATGGAGGTACCCATGCTAAGATGATAATAAGATAAGATGGACTTACCAAATTTGAAGAAAGCAATTGTATGGAATTGCATGACAGCACAGCCGGGCGTAATGCAGAGCCTACGGCCAAAGTGAAGCTGGAATGCTGGTAGGGAAATACATTGTCAACAAAATGACAACAGATCTGTCTTTTCTGCACATTATTTCATGGATAAGAGGGAAAAAAGCCACAATCAAGTTCAAACAGAATGCGTATTCAGCGCATTAACCTGTACGCATCTCTATAATCTAATCATTCACGTAATGTAATAGAACATCGAAGAATATGAAAAACCTCAATTAAACCTGCTTAATTACATCCGCATTTGGTGTAAATAAAAAAACACCGTTCGGAAAATTAGGTAAAATTAGCTTATGCATGGATGCAAGCATTTTAATGTGTATGTCCATATTTATGAATCCAATGAAGGAATCCTTTCTTATGATGATCTCGATATGGAAGGTTTGGCGCAAAATTCAAGGTCCCATCATGGGATAATGAAGAATCAAACTCTTCTAATGCTTTCACAATCTGCCAAAATTCGGGTCTGTTATCTGGCTGCAGGGACCAACATTGTTCAATCAAAGCTTTCATAGCAGGAGGGCAGTCCCCCGGGATAGAAGGTCTCAATTTCTGAAAAATCCCGGCCAATACTTGTTTCAGTAGATTATATTAGTATTATGAAGACATATTTTCATAATATGGGAGGAAAGGTCCAATTAGCTTATATTAATTCGTGTTCTTTTACCTTATCCACCACAGCAAAAGCCGCTTGCATGGGCGTCATATCCTCAAAAGGAATGGTCCTAGCTACAAATTCCCATAAAATGAGCCCGAAGCTATAGACGTCAACTTTTCTATTGTAATGTTTCCGTCTGATCATCTCGGGTGCCATCCAACGGTAAGTACCTGGATCATCTCCTAGAAGATCATAGTCCTCCTCCCCAGAAGCTGTACCAAAATCAGCAACTTTCAGGTGGAAATCTTCAGCCATAAGTATATTTTCTGGTTTTAGGTCCCTATGAATGATGCCTTGAGAATGAATATATTCCATTCCTCTAGCAATGTCCAAAGCCATTGAGATCGTCTTTTGCAGAGGAATGGAATTGTGCTCAAGCTTATGCAAATAAGATCTCAAAGAACCCTCAGATAGATATTCTGTAACAATGCAGAATACTGGTTGCTTTCTGCACCCTGCTATGAACTGCATTTCAAGATTATTTTAATAGAATTAGAACTTTTATCCCTTGCATATTAAAACTTAGTTATGCAAAATGCAGAACAAGTTGTAGAATCTATGTTTAACGATCTCATCTAAAAGCTAAAATTGTTGGACAGAAAAACTTTTGCTCATTTAATGTAGTCTTCAGCTATTTTCATGAATAGAACACGGAAAATTAATTATGACAAGCATTTACTGAACACTTAATTGACTATATAATATCTAGATGAGACAGTGAGCTCGAATCAGTACCTTAATGACATTCCGATGGTGGAGACGAGACAAAAGAGTAACCTCTCGGGTGAATTGTTTCTCCAACTCCTCTCCTAGGGCTCCATCTTCGTAATTATCAGGTACTCTGATAATTTTCACAGCAACATGTTCTTCCATGTAAGTCCCATGATAAAGCTGGCTATGTGCTCCGTGAGCAAATCGTAGTCCTAGAAACAACTTTGAAAGATCAATCATATGCTGATCAGAAGTTTCTACACAGGTGACCCTTCCCGCACCGTGATCAAAATACTTTGTCCATACTGACTCCTTGTGACTCTTAGGTTTTTCATGTAATTTCATTGATGGCAAAAGCTTAACGGGACAGGTATTCATAGACAATTTCAAAGCAGATGATTTGGTTTCATGGGAATCCTTATGGAAGAACTTGGAAAGGATTCGCTTCTCATTCTCCTCTTTCCGTGTTCGGTTCTGACTAGACCCTGTTTTCTTAAAGGTATCAGAAAGCTTTTCTTGAGAAAGTGTAGCCTCCTGCTTATTTATGGTCATGTTTTGCTGCATTTGTGAAACATCAGACCCGGGTTTTAGATTCACACCATGTTTATCTTTGGCAACTGAAGCTCTGTCTTGCTCAATAATGGAAGGGACAGAAACCAACTTTGAAGCTTCCAACCCATGACAAACTGTATCAGAAGGCTTTTCTTCAGAAAGTGGTGATGCGGCTCGCGGCTTCTTTATGGCCAGGTTTTGCTTCATTCGTGAAACATCAGACCCGGGTTTCAGATTCACCCTGGGTCGAGATTTGGCACCCAGGGTTCTATCTAGCTCAATAATGAATGGGACAGGAGCCAACTTTGAAGCGTCCAACCGATGACAAACAGTACTTGAAAACTGTGCTCTCCTTATCCAAGAATTAGCTTGTTCATCCATTTTTTTCTGTCTAAGAGATTCTATATATTCCTTTCTGTAATCTCCTCACTCTCCTCCCTGAAGGTTCAAATGAAAATTTGATCCAAAATCCCTCTACAACTTAGACATTATATTCTGTCCAAACAAAATCTCCAATCTCATCAAACGTAAAGATTGAAGAATGAGATTTCAAATCTATTGACATCTAAGAACCCTAAAAGAATCAACAGCTAGTATTACCAAAAATAAATGCACCACCCCCACATTAAAACCACGGAATGCGTTTCCATCTCAATATTTATAAACAAGAGTAAAAGCAGAGAAACTCTGAAACCTCAAATTTTTGCAGAAGTTCAGTGCTTTTACCTTAAATCTATCAAAAGATTACATTTGTATATCCATCAAAATCTGAGAAAAATCTCTTCAAATGTGGAAGATCCCCTTCCTCCGAAGCCTGAAAATTCAACACAGTCCAGAAAAGAAAAATGAAATATCAATACATTCACCCAACAAAATTAACTCAATAATCACGTTTGGCTTGAAAATAAAGAAGCACCCATTGGATACCAAGAAACAGGATCATTTTTCTAATGGCAATCCCTCAAACCCAGCACTAATCAAGCGCCCTTTCAAAATTTTCCAACGCCTGTTTCCCCAAAAATACGAGCTGACGTATCAGAGGGGAAAATTTCTCATGACATATTTCCTTTCATCAAAAACACCATTAGAACAACTCAAATTTGGCGTAAAACAATTAACTTCTACAGATTCTGTCCTAAAAGGGTCTCTTAATCTTCTTTTGCAAATATATGCAGATTTTTTCTGGAGATGGTTGCGAACTGGGCAACGGTGGAAGGGGGTGCCTCTACTTTTAGCAAAAAAATGAAAACAAAATCTGATAAAAAGACGTTGGCTTATATCATGAGTCATGGAGAATGTTTAAGGTACGGAAATACATGAAGACAAATGAGATGACTTTTTTGGGCAATTTACACTTGCCGTCCTCAACCTTTTCCCGTTTAATCAATCTCATCTCTAACCTTTATTTTTAGTCTTGTGGGTCTTCAACCTTTATGGACATCTCTCTTCAAGTCCCCACTAACGGTTTTCATCCATTTTGGCCGTTAAATACCTGTAAAATAACCCTTTTGCCCTTACATGATGTTTCACTAGAATTTGAATGAAAATTGGAATATTCTTGTGCTTCTTTCTCTTGTTTCCCACTTTTTTTGTTGGGATGAGGGGTGGGGTTTTTTTTCTTGTGTGGTTTTTTTTTTGTCAGAATTATGGGATTATTTTAGACATTTTTTAAGTTGGGAAATTTTAAGAAAAAATGGCAGATGAAGATCTTTAGATTGTTGAAGAAGTAACAATAAGAATGTTTGGGGGAAGGATGTGACATTGGTAAATATTTAAAACTTCAATATATATATATAGCTCTATTTTTTTTTTTTTTGGTTTAATTACAATGTGAGAGCAAATTGGTCATTTTATAGGGATTTAATTGCCAAAATGGATGGAAACCTTTATTGGTGACTTGGAGACAGATTTCCTCAAAGATTGAGGATCTACGAGCCTAGAAATAAAGATTGGGGATGAGATCAATTAAAAGTTGAAAGGTTGGGGATGTCAAGTGTAAATTACGTTTTTTCCTTTTTCCCTCAACTTTTTTTTTTTTTTCCAGTTTGACAAGGGAGAGATTAGTTTTTTTTTTATAATTAATAACAAAGGAGAGATAGGTAAGGGTTGGGTTTAGTTTGAATTCGAAACTCTTACTTGGAAATATGAGTGTCTAAGTTCTAGCCAATGCAATACAATTCGGACCAAAATGATTTTTATTTCTGGGTGGTGCTATTTCTAAAAAGGGTTAAAAAGAAGTTTTATCAACAATACATATGATAACATTCTATTTTTAAAAACATCACATTATGAATAGTAATCGCATGAGTCACGTATACTTTTGTATAACTTTTTTACACAGCATTTTCCTTTGTTTCTTCCGTACACCATGTGGCAATACACATAATTTTGTGAAAAATGAGGCCGTTGAAATTAGAGTTGGACAAGGAGATAGTGGTGATGAAACTTAAAAGATCGAGAGAGGAAAATAATAACACTTGTTGAAGGTGTTTGTAAAAGAGAGTGCGGTTGAGTTTCTTCGAACATATATTCAAACATTATAATAAAATTAATATGCATACTCATTTCAACCCAGAGAGAGAAATTAATATGCATGCAATTTTAAAATAAGGTATTTTAATTTCGACAAATATATTATAAAATAAAATAATATAATTGAATGTCTTACAATATTAAAACTTACCGATATGAAGCCTTTCAAAAAATAAAAAATAAAAAAATCCTCAAATGAAAGATCCTTTGAATATAACTTAAAAGTGTTTATTTATTTTACTCATTTTCTTAGCATGAAAGTCAAGTGTTCAAAGTTCAAGCCTTTAAAACCGTGTTTAATCTAAATTTTTTAAAAGGACAGTCCCATTTAAATTTCACATAAGGCCCCTTAAATCTTAGGATTACACATGAGTATAAGGACGAGTTTTGATCAGAAGACACCAGATCTCTCCATCATATAGACACCCAATATACGCGGAGCATTCCACTCTATTAATTTACATGGGCCTATATATGAGTTGTCACGCCCCCTCAATTCTACCACTTATTATTATTATTTATATTCAAAAGCGAAAGCTTTTTCATTGTTTTGTGTAAATTGATAGGACGGGACTTACAAAAACTACTTTTATACAACTTTACTTAGCCTTAGAAAATGTTAAATAACACAATATATGATGTTGATAAGTATTTAAATTATTATCAAACCAAATTACGGAAAGGCCAAGCTTTTACATCGGTATATTTATTTATACAAAAGTTGCTATACTCGTATATTGGTTTGGATATATTCCTATAACCAAAATATAGCTTCCCTTCTACATGCAAAATCTCTTCCATCTGCGGGCATGCTTCAGTTCTTGGCTTGCTTGACCATTTCCTTACCTCCGATTATCTACAAAATAGTGGAAAATAAAGATATGAGTACAACGTACTTAGTGAGTAACAAAATACTTCGATGCACCTTTCTGCTTAAGAAACTGCACTTTCAAGAAAATTGTCGGATGCACAAAACCTTTAAATGTACGGAAGGGCCCTATCACTAGTTAAACCACTACCCGTAATGTGCGCACGATTGGCCAAGACCACACAGCAAGGCCACAAAGTTTCAGATTGGCCAAGACCACACAGCAAGGCCACAGATTATTACATAGCCAGAATGACCAAGACCACATAGCAAGGTCATGTTTCACAGAGTAATTCAGAACGGGTAGAGCATTAACTAGCGATACAAATGCAGTAAACCAATCGTTCTTTTCATGATAAATGCATCAAGAATTCAAGCATATCTTTATGAAAACATAACGAACAAAAGAAAGAAAATCAAAGCATTCGTTACTCACCTCAAATATTTCTTGAATAACCCACGTGAAAATGTTTCTTTAAAGCCTTGGTATTCCTTAATTAAAGCTATTCTTGAGTTGAGATCTATTTATATAAGGTTAAGAGCCTTTTTTAAGTGAAAGGTAGGTGTTTTAGTGAGTTTCTATAGGTGTTTTTCCACTATCCTCAAAGTTGGACGAATTTAGGGAGTTTAAGAGAGAATTTTGATAATTTGGGGATTTTGGAACCTTAAGGACCCCTTGGTCCTTTTTATAATAGTTGAGGCTTAATTGTTTTTAATAAATTTTGAGTTCCGCCAATCACGTCTTGACACGTGGCGCAACTATATACCGCACACTTGGTGGAAATTATCTGGAAAAATCCTTGTGCTTTGTCTCATCCTTCAATTATGCCACCAAACTTTGATTTATATCAATTAAGTCACTACACTTTAGTTTATGTCAATTAGGAACTAAATTCTTTCTTTAGCATCAATTGGGTAACCATCTTTTAATTTTCATGAAATCCTACAGTAATATTCAAGTAATTCTTTCAAAATAACAATTTCGTTACTTACCTTAATTTGTAAAAATTTCCGGGATGTTACATGAGTCCGTGAAACTAGTAGAAGAGAATGCGCCACAAACGCAGGGTATCTCGGAATCAAAATCGGTGTTTAAATTTTTCTTGTCGGTTAATCCTTGAATTTTCATATGTGCGATGCACGGGTAGAAATCTATTGAAAATGTCATACCCCAAAGGTAGATTAATAGGGATTTAGATGATTGATGTCACAAAAGAATATAAAAACTATGACCTTTACAAATATAATTTGTATTGTAAAAAGAAATCTTGGAACAAATGGTGTCAATCTTAAAATGAAAAATGTGTCACCTGCATTTGATCCATATAGAATTTTTCCTAAACGATATGATCTCCATGTCTTGTGATTATAAGTCTTGCGCCACTATATAATCTATCTGAATGATCAAAATTTCGTAACAACATAACAAGAACACCGATCTTTAACTGCAACTCATGGTTGGAAACTCTAGATCATGGTATCCCATTCAATAATTCAAATTTCTGAAGAACTCATAGGAAGTTAATATTAGAATGTAAAGAAATGGTAGCATGACCATCACTATAATGCATGACAATCTATTAAAACTTATTTAAAATTCACTACTACAAAACATCACTTTAGGCGTCAGTTGCATTGACGAATACCCGTAGACTTTGAAGTCGATGCTATTGGCGGCGATGCACATAGTAAGGGTAATACACATTGGTTTTTGAGCGATGCCTAAAATGCACAATAGGCGTCAATTGTAGGGGAGGAACCGACATCTGTTGTGAACACTAAGCGTCGGTTCTTCCTCTGCAACATATGCGTATTCTTTTCTTTTTTCTTTTTTTTTTTTGCCTAGAATCACCAACAATTGCCTGCGAAAGAAAACAATAAATGCATAATAACTCATTTTTTTATTTTCCTAACTTACTTGTCTTGTTAACTCCATATTAGTTTGCTTAACAAACATTATGTCTGTAAGCAAAGCATCAACTTTCAAAAAAAATAAAAAAAAGCTTTGAAGCATTTTATCGAACATGTAGTATGCACTTATAAAACTCCCACAAATTCATGAATTTTAACAAAACTTGTGTATCCATAATAATGTATAAATATATTTAACAAACAATACCCAGGAAATTATATATATCAATCAAAATCTACAAATTTCATGCTAACAAGTTATACGTAAACCCTAGAATACTAATTCCCAACATTTAAACAAAATGCTCCTTCAATCAAGCAAATATTTGCAATATTTTCCTACTTTGTACTTAAAAATTGACTCAAAATTGAATACAGAAGATGATGAACAAATTCAATGGGTCGAAAAGGGAGATGGCCGATATTGCTAGCAGATCGACTTCAAAGTGGCACGGAGGAAATCGCGAACTTCTATACGCCGAAAATGGTAGACTTCAACATGCGGGAAATGGTTGCACCACCATTGGGTCTGAATCGCCTCGGTCAGATTTTGAGAATAGAATGAAAAAAAAAACTGAATTTGGGGATTTACATTCTAACGAGTTATACGCGTACTGTTTTTAAATTTTGAATTTGATATGATTATAGACGTCAGTTCCTCGAAGAACTGATGTCTATTGTCTATGAACAAGACCTATTGTTTGATTATAGGCATCCGATGCCTATTGTTTATCAAAATTTTTGAAAATGCCACTGTCGTTTCTTTGAGCGTCGCTTTTCGAACAAACTGATGTGTGTTCCCCCTTTTTTTGTCTATTCTGTTGTAGTGATTATATGTCAAGATAGATGTTAAATACTTTGTAAACCCTAAAATCATTCTTCTAATTTTCCCACCAATAAAATGTGCCATTAAGATTAATCATTTTCTTTTTATTCGGGACTACAATTTCATAATGAGAAGATAATATAGCATTAATAAAGTAGCCTTCTTATAATTACGTATAATTTTAGTAATATAATCGTTGATAATTAAAGTGGAGAGACTTAGTTACTTTTAAATTAAAGTTTACTGATCCAGTTATTGTCTATTAAATATCAATTAAAAGGGATTCATATAATCCACATTGATAATAAATTTTGGTAATAGAATCTGGGTCGTGAAGGACCCTCAAGAATATTGAAAGATAATGTAGTCAATTAGATGGTGCTTACACAATAAAACTCAAAAAATATTTACATGACACAATCCATTTCATTCATATAAATATGCATGGTGCATTGTACTTTGCTGGCATTGTAGGAGAAAATAACATAATATTTTGTATTGTACCCATGACTACCTTAGATAAAACGCTGAAAATAAAAAATCTTCAAATAAAATATAAGTATCATTAACTATACTAAAAGAAGTCTCCCAAAAGAAAGGATACTAAGATATCAAATAATATCATGTAGCACAAATGCCATTGTCGATGATGGTGGAACCGAAAGAAGTTTCACTTGTGCATTGCACCGGAAGACTACTTCCAAAATTTATATTAATAAACAATAAAATATTGAATAGTTTCCTATCATCAAATTTGCATAACAAAATCACTAAATATACTTTTTTGATTTAGTAGTTGATATGTTCAATTAATATTTTATTATTAATAGTTACCCGCTTATGTATAAGTTTAATGTATCATTATAATTTACTTTTTAAATCCTCTAATTTATTCAATATTATTATTTAACGGTTCAATATTGCATATCGGGCATGTACCATGATACATGTCTCTGCTCAATAACCGTATGAATAAAAAATTATGTACCTGTAAGAACGTATTTGCTCCCATATATCTTTTTAATTGGATAATAATAACTCATTTTATTATGTGTAGCCACCATAATATACTATTTTAATGTAGTAAATAAACAATATTAACATAATAAAAGAGCTAGTGGTGGGCCTCATCGTCGTTTCTCCAGACCGTCTCTCTTTTGTCGTTTTGTGCATCCTTTATTTTCCCTTTTTCCCCATGTCTTCTCTCTGGCGGTAAACGCAGCGCCCTACTCCTCTTTTTTCAGCAGTAGAAGCAACTCGGCTATCCCTTTTTCTGTAGTTTTTGACAAGAAATTTTTCGGCTCTTCCTCTCCTTCTACTCTCTCGTACTAATGCCTCATCATCGTTTCTCCAGACTGTCTCTCTTTTGTCGTTTTGTGCATCCTTTATTTTCCCTTTTTCCCCCATGTCTTCTCTTTGGCGGTAAACGCAGCGCCCTATTCCTCTTTCTTCAGCAGTAGAAGCAACTCGCCCATCCCTTTTTCTGTAGTTTTTGACAAAAAATTTTTTGGCTCCTCCTCTCCTTCTACTCTCTCGTACTAGTGCTCCCTCTCTCCGGTGCATTGCTCCTTGATGCCTAATTGTTTTTCTTTCCTCTCAGTCTGCTTGTGCCGCCGATTAAGGTAAAAAAGTTTCGATTTCTTTATATGAGTTTGGTTCTTTATTATGCGAGCTGTCATTACAAGGTTTGCTCATGATTGAGAGAA
>CAVNYN010228717.1:0-13729 GCA_963692815.1 Nyctanthes arbor-tristis | reverse complement strand
CTCTCTTTGTAATTTTCACCCTAATTTGTTCCCGGTCTGCTATCCGTCTCAATTCGATCTGATCCACCAATTGTAGATCCACAAAAAATTAGATTTGAAAATGAAGTTTTTTTGTGGATCCACCCTGATTCATATACGCTATGTGATATGTGATGAATTAAAAAACCTGATATGATATTGCACTGATTCTCAAATCGGAAACTTTTTTTACGTAGATTAAGTATCTATCAAATTTGGTATAGATCAAGTTTTTTGTCATTACTACGGGCTAGAATGGGAGGAGTTCTTATTTTATACTGTTCTTTATTTTTTATTTTATTTAAATAATTAAAGGTATAATAGTACTCTTCCGATCTATATGAATTAACATTAGTAATTGAAAGGTCGATGAGGGAAGATGTTATTAGAGACGTTATGCGACAATAAATGAAAGGTTATGGGTCCTATGTGCCGAAACAAATGAGATAAAATTATATAAAAATTAAAAGGTCGGGGGAGATATAGTGGAAATAAAGAATTAAGTGTATAATAGTCATATCGATAGGGGTTAATAGTGAAAATTAAAAGGTTGGGGATGAAAAGTGATTTTGAGGATATAATACGATAATAAATAAAAGGTTTAGGGCCTAGTAGGCTAAAAACATAGGGACAAAATTTATACAAAGTTGAAAGGTGAGGGACCTAGAGTGAAAATCTGCCTTTTTTTTTTTGAAAAGCTTATATGCATTTTAGTCCCACCCAACCCAAAAAAAAAAAAAAGAAAAAAAAACCCTAGAAATATACATTCTAGATCGTTGTCTGACCCTAAAAAACTACAGTAGATTACACCAAAAAGTCTATCATAAATTAGAGAGAAAACTAAAGAATATAAACAAGGGAGAGTATTTAGAGGCATAAGTTAACAATTAGAGATTGTAATTAACCATAGAATGAGGAAGCAAAGCTATTTAAATGAGGGATAAAGAATTAACAGTCAAGAAAATGTCGCGTGGCCATATATTTTGACGAAGGTACCCCACAAACAAAATATGGTTTTAACTAAACAACTCTTGGACGAAGCTTTTAATAGCATCTTCTTTGGTAATCACATTGAAACTTAACTCATTTTTAGAGCATCTCCACTAGACTTTTAAAAAGTATTTTATCCATTTGAGGGTAATTTTCACTCTAGGTCCTCAACCTTTCAACTTTGTATTAATTTTATCTCCATTCTTTTTTTAGCACACTAAGTCCACAACATTTCATTTATTATCGTATTATGTCCTCTAATATCACTTTTCGTCCCAACCCTTTCAATTTTCACCATTAATCCTTACCCAAATGACTATTATACCATTATTTCTTTATTTCCACTCTAGGTCCCCCAACTTTTCATTTTTTATATAATTTTGTCCTATCATTTTTTTGGGCGGATAGGAGCCCAAACCTTTCATTTTGTGTCGTATTATATCTCAATTAACACTTTTGATATCTAACATCTTAATTTTTACTATTAAAATTATCATTATACTATTAATTATTTAAATAAAAATAAAGAACAATAGAAAATAAAAAGTCCACCAGCTCTAACACACTCCAACATAACCTAATGATAACAGTCGAAAGTAACGATAACCAAAAAACTCACAGGGTGTTTGGCAACTTGGACGAATTATAATCTGAATTATAATCAACCACACGGCATCATTTCATTGGTTTCACTTTTTTAAAAAAGTCAAAAAGTAAAAGTCAAGCCGCAATTGTTTACTTTTTACAAAAATAACCAATAAAATGATGTCACGTAGCAGATTATAATCTAAATTCTAGCCAAACACTTTGTCAATCTATAATGATCTCGATGGATATCAAATCTGCATCAAAGAAAGTTATCGATAGAAGTATCAGCGTGACAAATGGGATCTGATTTCTTGATCTGCCACAAATCACGTGGCGGATACAGATTACGTAGATCCGCCCTAAAAAAATTGATTTTTGATTTTTAAAAAAATAAACATAAACCTAATAATTTAATTCTAATTTAATTTCTTATTTCTCTTTGTGATTTTCACCATAATTTGTCTCCTGATTTGTTATCTGTCTCAACCCGATCTGATCCGCCAAGTGTGGATCTATAAAAATTAGAATTAGGGTATTAAAGTTCGGTTTCATTTTTGTATATTGAATTTTTTTATGGATCAACCCTGATCCATATCCGCTACATAATATGTGATAAAACGAAAAACTTAATCCCATCTATTGCACTGATTCTCAGATTGTAAACTTTTTTTAACGCAGATTAAGTATCTTTCAATTTTGGTGTAGGTTGAGTTTTTTTTATTATCACTACAAGCTAGGATGGGTGAAGTTATTATTTTATATTATTCTTTATTTTTTATTTTTATTTAAATAATTAAGGGTATAATGGCAATTTTAATATGAGTTAATATTAGTAATTAAAAGGTTGATGAGAGAATGTGTTATTAGGGAAGTAATGAGACAATAAATGAAAAGTAAGGGGTCTTATATGTCCAAAAAAATGATAGGGATAAAATTAGATAAAAATTGAAAGGCTAAAGGACATACCGAGGAACTAAAGAATTAAGGGTATAATAGTCATATTGCTAGGGGTTAATAGTGAAAATTGAAATGTTGGGGACGAAAAGTGACGTTGTGGATATAATACGACAATAAGTGAAAGGTTGGGGGCCTAATAGGGCAAAAAAAGAATTGGAACAAAATTGATACAAAATTTAAAGGTTAGGAACTTAGAGTGAAAATTAACCTACATTTTAAACAGTATTCATAAATTTAGTTTTCTTTCTATTTTGTGCTCTTTATTTTACTTCTACCTTTGTGTTTTCAATTTTTTATTCTTTCATTTGTTTTTACTTTAATTATTTAATGTTATGATATCATCTATATTCTTCATTAATGTACAATCACTTTACCACACAAAAGACATTGAAATTTTTTAAAAGCATTTAATTACAGATAGTGAATTTGACTTTCTAAATTTGGATAGTCAAACTCACTCTTTAAATTAAAATGTTAAAATGGAGAGTCTATTAGAAAATTTTTTTATGATATTTGACTCTTTATTTAGAGAGTATTTTGCAATTAAGGAGTCTCCTGGATATACTTTTAGTGGATAAATTAGAGTATAATAATTCATAATATGCATTTATTAGTTACAATCCAAGTAATAGGTATTTAAAATAAAATCACATTAAATCCAAAGGGCAAAAAGTGTAGTTATAAGAAACTATTTCCAAGTACTCCTAGATTCAAGTTGGGTAAATTTCACAAAAGGTCCCCAACCTTTACACTTTGATACTCCTGGGTCTCTAACCTTTTTTTAAACATGTTGGGTCATCAACCTTTCATAAATAAGTACAAAAGATCCATGATAGCAGAATTTGTCAATAATTCAGTTAAATTATTAACCAAATTGTCTTTATACCCTTAGCCTTTAAATTTAAAAACAAAAAGAATTAAAACAAAGAAAAATAAAAAATTGAAAAAACAAAAATCTCCTCTGGCACAATTTGGCTGTAGGAAATGGCAGCAAAAGTGCTGCCATTTCCATAAGCATTTTTTTTTTGTCGGACGGTAGAAAAAGGGAGGGAGTCTCCAGCTAAAAAGAAAAAGGGAGGGAATCTCCACCTTTTTAGCTGTCGGAAATGGCAGCAAAAGACCCCATTTTGCTGTCCTTTATGGCAAAAAAAAAAAAAAAGGAACTCCCCCTTTTAGCTGTCAACAAGTGCTGTCATTTCTGGTTGCTTTTTTTTTTTTTTTTTTTTTGTCGGAAACGGTAATAAAAAAGGGGGAGTCACCCCCCTTTCAGCTGTCGGAAATGGATAAGGTGCTGCCGTTTCCAGCAGCTGAAAGGGTGGAGACTCTCTCATTTTTTCTACCTTCCGGCAGGAAAAAAGCTGCTGAAAATGTTGCCATTCCTGACAGCCAAATTGGCTGACAGAGATTCTTGTTCTTTCATTTTTTTCTTTTTTATTTTTATATTCTTTTATTAATTTTTAAATTCTTTTTGTTTTTTAATTTAAAGAGCAAAAGTATAAATGTAATTTTGTCAATGATTTAACGGAATTATTGATAGATTCTAGGGACCTTTTGTGTTTATTTATGAAATGTTGAAGACCAGAGACTAGAGACCAAGGCGATTCAAAGTGCAAAAATTGGGGACCTTTTGTGAAATTTACCCTTTCAAGTTTCAACCAAGACCTAGGTCGCTCCGATTTCAAATCCCCCTTAGCTTCAAATCATTCTTTTGGGATTTGGCGATAGTTTCTTACAAAGCCTAAAGTGCTCAATTATCCAAATTAAACATTTTATTGGCACTTAACTTGAATTTGAAGTGTAAACCAATGCTGAGTTTTCTTTACATTAACATTGAGTTGAATTATGCATATTAGGTTAGAGTAGTGTGATTGGAGATCTAAGTAGAAGTTAAAAAATATAAGAAACATAATTAGTACTATTTTCATTCAATATATATATATATATTTGAATATTAAACTTACCCGTATTTAGAGAGAGGGAAAAAAATAATAAAATAAATAGCTCCATTACGACCAATTGTAACGGGGTTAATTTTACATATCGTCTTCAACCTTTAGAGTTAGTATTGACGGGGTCTCTAACATTTTTTAACCTGGTGGGACCCCAACCTTTCATTAAGTCTCACATAAAGTCCATTTTAATGGTTTCTATCAATTTCACTAGTAATTCTTCGAGTAAATTACCATTTTGTCCCTGTCATTTTAAATTAAGAAATAAAATTTTAAAAATATAAAAAATATAAAAATTTTATTAAAAAAGGAAAAAAGAAAGGGGCGGGGGCATTCCCGGCAGCGTTTTGGGGGGGGGGGGAGTCTCCAACTGTGCTGTCGGAAATGACAGTACTTTTGCTGCGATTTCCGGACTCCCTCCTGTGTTGCTCGAAACGACAGCACTTTGCTACCAAAAATGGCGTAGCTGAAAATGGTAGCAAAGTACTGCCATTTCCGACAGTACAGGGGGTAGACTCCCATCTTTGCTGCCTTTTCCAGCAGTTTCCATTCCAGCAGCTAAAGGAGGAGTCTCCTTCCCCACATTTTTCCTTTTTGAAAAAAAAAAATTTAAAATATTTATTTTTTCATATTTTTAAAATTTTGGGTAATTTACACATAACGTCCCTAACCTTTTAGCTTTTAATCGATCTTATCCTCAACCTTTATTTCTGGCCTCATGGGTCCCCAACCTTTAAAAAAATCTCTCGCCAAGTCTCTACTAATGGTGTCCGTTCATTTCAACCGTTAAATCCTTATAAAATGATTATTTTACCCTCACATTGAAATTAAAAAAAATAAAATAAATCAAATTTCTAAAAAAATTAAAATTCTAAGAAAAGTTCCGGAGGGTGATAAGCCACTGCAAAACCTGGTTTACATACTAACCATCGAAGCTCAGTCGCTTACGGCTGTGTTATTCCAAATAAGTGAGTAGATACTAATGAGTTGGGTCCAAGTTGGGCCCCAGTTAACCATGATCGGGGATTAAGTGCGAGAAGGAGAAGGAATTGGCTTGGTGGAGATATTTAGTATTTTAAAATATTTTTTATTTGATTTATTTCCCTTTTTTGTTTGATTACAATATAAGGATGAAATGGTCACTTTACAAGGATTTAACTGTCGAAATGTATGGAAACCGTTAGTGGGGCTTGTGGAGAGATATCTTTAAAGGTTAGCGACCCACGAGACCATAAATTAATGTTGGGTATGAGAATGATTAAAAGTTGAAAGGTTGAGGACTTCTGGTGTAAATTACCTTAGCTTTTTCTGTTTCTTAATTTAAAATGATAAGGATGTAATAGTAATTTATTCGATGAGTTAACGGTAAAATTAAAAGAAACCGTTAAAAGGGACTATAAATGTGACTTAGTGAAAAGTTGGGTATTTAGCGAGTTGAAAAAAATTAAGGACTTAACCGATACTAATCTTAAATGTCGGAGATGATATGTGAAATTAACCCTAAACAAAACTAGAAATCACAGCTGTGGTGGATGTCCTCTCTCGGTTCGCCTTGTTGGTCTAATAAAAGCAGTGTTTTAAAAAGTGTGAGGCATGGAAAAGCGTTAAGGTCAAGCTTTGAGCTTATGTGCGTTTAAGTGTAACAATATGAGATAAAAACACAATCAATGCGTGATAAAACGTAAAGCGTGACGAAGCGTGAAACTCAAGCTTCAAACCTAAGCTCAGCTTTTTACGTCTACGACAGTCAGCCACAACGATCACCAGCAAACAGTTGGAATGGTTAAGGTGGCATGTTATAATCCTAATGTTAAACCCCTTTTACCTCCCTTAATCCTCCCTTAATCCATTTCCTTCATTGTCCGATTCTCTTCTATTATATACATCTTTAGCTCAGGTCGCATTTTCTGAATTTATATTTGTGAAAATGCCAGGTTTAGTCTCAGTGAAAACTCCGGTTGAGGCTCCGCCGTTGCGAATCGCAGTACCAGATGAGCCCCACACCCCGATCCGACCGGAATCCACTAGATCCGAACTCATTCATCCGAAATCCAACTCGCCCGCTCCACGCCGCCCGCCCTCTCCTTCCCCTTCCACTTCACGTGCCAAACCTTCACCCGATCGGAGCTCCGGAAAGAAGAAATCACCTCCTGAGAAGAGTCTCCTCGACGAGTCCTCCCTAGACAATCCGGATCTCGGCCCGTTCCTACTTAAGTTAGCCCGAGATACCATTGCGTCTGGCGAGGGCCCGAACAAGGCCCTTGACTACGCGTTGCGGGCTGCGAAGAGTTTTGAGAGGTGTGCGGTTGACGGCGAACCGAGCTTGGATTTGGCGATGGGTTTGCATGTTGTGGCGGCGATATACTGCAGTTTGGGGAGGTTTGAGGAGGCGCTGTTGGTTCTGGAACGGGCAATTAAGGTGCCGGAAGTGTCAAGGGGCGCAGATCACGCGCTTGCTGCTTTTTCTGGGTACATGCAGCTCGGGGACACGCATTCGATGCTTGGGCAGCTGGATCGGTCGATTGATTGCTATAAGGAAGGCTTGAAGATTCAGATGGAAGCCTTGGGTGATAATGATCCCAGAGTTGCCGAGACTTGCCGGTAAAATTTCTCCCAACCGTGTCAATGTTTTGACTCCCCCACGGGTTGGTTTAATCAGCAGTTTTCGAAGTGATAAGGATCTCATTGAGTTTTGTTCTACCAATATTTGTGCTTAATTTGCTTTTGTCCAGCTAATTCGTTGTTACAGGGCTAAGTGAAATGGGAAGAAAGTGAACGTGATATTGTGTAGATGTGAAAAGAATAATGACCAACCCTGCTAATAGCATAGCATTGATCTGATTTGGAATAAACTCAACATGGACATTGGTTAGTATAGCATATGCAGATTGCATAGAAAAAGAAATCAATATTCTAGTCTATTCTTTCTGGTGCTTGTAGTAACTAGCTTAAGCATTGAAAGAGAAAAAGAAATCAACTAGTTTATGTAAATTTTCCCCTCAGTTCTGACTTGATATCATTAATGTGCTCGTTTCAAATTGAATAAAATGAATTTCTTTTGCACCTTCACTAATTTTACAAATGAAATTTATTTAGTTAGCATGAAGTAATTGTAAAGCCATTATGGATCAGATGTAGGAATTGGAGGCCTACTGTATCTCAAATAATATCAGTGCATCGCTCCTATTATTAGTAATATGGATGTCAAAATTGATGTGATTAATTCTCATGTAGAGTATGGATTCATCAGAAGTAATATTTTGAGAAAGAATATGGTAAAAGAGAGCTTCAAAGTATATATGTGCAAATACACTGTCCCTTCCAGTGTTAAAATAGTAATTTAATGTAAATGCCTTGAGCTACTTTCCTATTCTCACATTTCCGAAATCAAGATGACTATCCCTCTCCCCCAAAATAAGGCCTTCATATTGGGTTCGACCTCTAAATTGTGGCAAAGAGTAGTATGGTAATTGGTAAGCATAAATAAGGAAAATTATTTATGTGCTTGAAGTGGACATTTTAATTTCGATCTAAAGAGAAAAATCTGTCACCGGACGAACGTTAATCATGATGAATCTTCAGTTTCTCTTGATTTGAAGTTTCCAAATTTAAAAAATAAAAGAAAATAAAAAAATTGCAGGTATTTGGCAGAGGCTCATGTTCAAGCAATGCAATTTGATGAAGCTGAGAATATGTGCAAGAAAACACTTGAAATCCACCGCGTGCATAGTCCACCTGCTTCTCTTGAAGAGGCAGCTGATCGGCGGTTGATGGCTCTCATATGTGAGGCGAAAGGAGATTATGAATCTGCCCTGGAACACCTTGTGCTTGCCAGCATGGCAATGATTGCCAATGGACAAGAAAATGAGGTGGCAGCTATTGATGTTAGCATCGGCAACATTTACTTGGCTCTTACTCGCTTTGATGAGGCTGTTTTCTCCTACCAGAAGGCACTTACAGTCTTCAAATCTTCAAAGGGTGACAACCACCCATCAGTTGCCTTGGTCTTTGTACGGCTTGCTGATCTATATTATAAGACAGGAAAACTAAGGGAATCCCGATCTTATTGTGAAAATGCTCTGAGAATCTATGCTAAACCTGTACCTGGAACCACTCCAGAAGAGATTGCAAGTGGGATGGCTGAAATTTCAGCTATTTATGAGATGTTCAATGAACCTGAGGAGGCTCTGAAACTTCTGGAGAAGGCTATGAAACTTTTGGAAGATAAACCAGGGCAGCACAGTACAATTTCTGGCATTGAAGCACGGATGGGTGTGATGTTTTATATGGTTGGAAGATATGAAGAATCACGGAGTTCTTTTGACAGTGCTGTAGCAAAACTTAGAGCCAGCGGTGAGAGGAAATCAGCATTCTTTGGAGTTGTACTGAACCAAATGGGATTGGCATGTGTACAGTTGTTTAAGATAGATGAAGCTGCAGAGTTGTTTGAGGAAGCGAGAGAAATATTGGAACACGAGTGTGGCCCATGCCATCAAGATACTCTTGGTGTCTACAGCAATCTTGCAGCAACTTATGATGCCATGGGAAGGTAACGCTATCTACCTACCACTTATTCTCTTTGCAATCGTCTTCCAATCTTCTAATTTTAGTGTCTTTTAAATTATAATAGACAAGTACATTATTGAATGTTGTACTTGAGCATCTCCAATGCGACAGTGTGCATTCTGCTCATGTGGCAAAAGAAATAGAGTATAGCAAAAAGCGTCTCCAAAAGCAATAATGTGTATTGTGCATATATGTTGAGACCATTATTAGTTGGAAAAACAGAAAGAGAAGAAATGTAAAGGTGTGTGAGAGAGAGAGAGAGAGAGAGAGAGAGAGAGAGGCTAGAGAGAGTTAAAATAATGGGTAATGTCTAGAGATAGACATTGTGCTAGAGACCTTCTAGCATCTAATGTGCCATATAAATACCTTTTATACGTTTGTCAAGAATATTTCGCTTGACATTGTTGCATTGTAGATGCTTTAATCATCTAAAGGGGAACAGTTGACATCTTTGAATATGGGGATCATTATAATAGAGTTAAAATGCAGAGTTGGGAAGAGGAAAATGTCCCAAGTGCTTTTGATAAAAATGGCAAGCCATGTGAAAATAATCAAATTTTAGCATGGGAGAGGTTAAAAGCCATAAGGAAGTGAATATGCACACATGTAGAGATAGTTGAACACCATTACGAAGGGGGAGGGATGCCAAATGATCTTGCATTCTTTTTTGCACCCCCCCCCCCAAAAAAAAAAAAATATATATATTAGAGAGGCAACATGAATGGTGGAACTGTAGGCATTTTTCATGTGGGTCTCCGTTGATCCACCTGATTAAACTTTCTAAATAGCTCGTGGTAGTTGTAATTCATGGTCCAACTTTAACTCGTCAATGCAATTACGGAGTTATAGTATTTAAGCCCTTCTGTTAGTGATTGTTATGGCATTGAGAGAGATTCCAATTTTGTGATTTGCACTTGGAAATTGTTCTTTTACCATTTGAGCACAATCTAATCAATGTTGTGTTGAAATTAACAGAGTTGAGGACGCAATAAAGATTCTGGAGTATGTTCTAAAATTGAGGGAAGAGAAGCTTGGAACAGCAAATCCGGATTTTGATGATGAGAAGAAAAGGCTTGCTGAGCTCTTAAAAGCTGCAGGCAAGTCTCGAAACAAGAAGGCAAAATCTCTCGAAAACCTTATCGACCCTAATTCTAATAATAATAGGACGAAGAAAGAGACTTCAAAGAAGTGGTCTCCTTTTGGGTTTAGAAGTTAAGGGGATACTATTATCTACAGCTGGGTTTCTCTAATTTGTCACTTGCTTGTATTTCTGTAGTGTGGTAGGTTGTGTACAGTGTTAGTTTGTAATTGGTGAGTTGGCAGTACTGTGTTTCCCTGCATGGCCTCTGAGTTCTCTCAACTTTTTTATTGTTTATTTGTTGGTTACCCGTCATTTGTAATATTGGTGAAAAGAAAACCATTTTTTTTGGGGGGGGGTCTGTGTTGATAAAAAGCCAATTGAATTAATGATAAACTTATTATTATTATAATACAAATATATTAGTACACTAATGTTTCTTCCACATTCACGGGGACGCTATGGGCAAATGATTTTACGAACTAGTATATACTACAAGTTTATTAAGATATACTAGATTTTTTACTCTCAGGTAGAGCTCTCAAGAAATTTTATGCATAAAATATAGTGTAAGTGTCTTGTCAAGCTTCATGTGGTGAACCTAAATGAGTAAATATTAATTAATACATTATATAATAATATAATTTTTTTCATTAAATGCAAGCATGTTATTATACTTGCGTGCATAAGTGGTCACAAATGCACACATGCATGTTATTAATCTCGTGTAGACAAAATAAAACTTCTTTATATAATAATATTATTTATTTTTTATATATGTGCTTTCTTAATATTTTTCAGATGGTCATTCCAATTAATTAATTCTCCCTCTGTTCAAAATATATTGTCCACTTTGTTTTTCACAAAGATTAAAAAATGTGTTGGAAAGACACATTTTGTGATCTGTGTTTCTAATTTGTCCATGTTTTATATCATAATAAAAGTATTAAATAGATATGTATTTTGTAACACTCTCAAATATTTATTATAAATTCCTTCATATTTCAATAAAGTAATAATTTATTTTAAGGAATTGAATATATGTAATTTTTAAATATAATTGTATAAAATATTTGGAATTATTCATATCTATGGATTTAAATAAATATAATTTACTTAACAATTTCAAGAAATATATATATATATATATATATAATTATGTGAAAATACGTAATCTTTTGGCAAATCTTTATAAGTGTACATTTGAAATTGACTAGACAATAATCTTATAAAATTATGTACAATGGTATTACATAACAAAGACTACATCTTTGTAAAATCAACGTTCCAAAATATAGCCAATGTTAGTTTAAAATCAAGAGCAGCAGATGAGCGAAGATCATTTATATAAAAATACATTATGTTTTTATGAAAAAGAATGTATTCTAATTTAAAGAAATCATCGTACCTTTTTGGTTCCTCTTTTGGTTCCAAGACACAGATGTTCCATCATTTTGGAGTTATCACCCACTTCGTTGCTTGCGTTGCTATACCTATAAGGCAAGATTACGTGAGCTAAGCTTAGTTAGTGACGTATGCATGTCATGATTATTATTTAAATAAATGTCATTATGTTCTCGCACACCGCATCTCTTCATATAGTATATCGCATTGAGCTCAATATCATTAAGGCCATAGCTCGCTCATGCCTTGCTAAAGGGGTGCATTGCCCCTTAGTGTGTCCATCGTTGCTTCAAACACGGCTCAAGAGACGGCAAGGACTTATTCCACATTCAATAAATATAGCCCGGTCAAATCATAATAAATGTCAGATCTCAATAACGCGTCCAGTATATATACTCGATTAGCTGGCCGTTGAGCCACCAACACGTACGAGGGGTACGCTACCCCAAGCGATGCGTATATACCTGAACGGCGTACCAAAATGCCGTATATCCACATTGGGATCACACAATCAATCGTAGCATCACACATCAATCTCTTTCATCACACCACATACATGTACTTATCATCATGCTCAGTGATGGAGGACGGTTTCCTGCTTCAGCTCGTATTTCTTCTACTGGAGATTGGATGCAGTTGGTCTCCATTTTACTTTGGATGCATATTGGTCTCCATTGTATAGGCTACTTGTTTTTCTTTCATGTTTCCTTTCATGTTTTGTTGCTCTTCTTCTCTGGGATGATATCCCTCTTTGTGGATATCCTTTTGAAGTAATGACATGCAATTTCTTTCTTAAAAAAAAAAAAAATCATCATGCTCAGAGAATGCATATAGCACTTCATGTTGCGTACTAAAATATAATTCCAGTTGTACACACACATCATCATATCTCATTTAGTACCAGCTATATCAATCTTGATGGTCAATATATTAAATATAATATCACATAATCACATAAATAACATTAAAATTAATCTTGCATTGTAGTTGAACTGTCACTTATATTCATCCTTAGTTATATGACAATAGCTTGGAACTTTCTTCTTTCTCACTTACACAAATCCTCAACTTTACCTCCCATTTTTCACGTTTACATTATATTCTGTAATTTCATGCTATATTATGTTTTTCATTGAAGCAAGATATGTCACTACAAGAAATAAGTCCAATAGCCGCGACTTACATCGCCGCAAAATGTGTATATGTCACTGCAAATGTGTGATAGCAGCGACAAAGTCGCCCGTGAATGTCGCGGCTAAAAACTCGTGATAGTAGATTCATAACGGCGACTTTTGTTGCCGCAATCCAGGAGCCACCCAATAGCGGCCATGCAATCGCGGCTGTATGATTGATGAATTTTGGTCAATAAAAACGCATGATCGATGGGTTTTGATCATTAAAAAATTTTTTAACCCAACCCCGCCCCAGCCCCATAGCCCGATCCTTTTCCATCATATTTAATTAAATATTGTTTGCCCATTTGAGGAGTCGAACCCACCACCTTGAATCCAAAGACATGGTACTTCACTAACTGGACTAACTTGACATTTGGTTATTACCTTGCTTTTATAATATATATTATATACATTATTATAACTATAGTGAGGAATATCCTCCTTATAACAACGATTTTCCGTCGCTAAATATAAGAACAAAGGCGAGAAATTTTCTTGCCAATCATATAAAGACGACGTTTATGGGTGGTCGTTTTAGATTAAGAAATATAGCGACAACTTTTATACATCGCCGCTATAAATACCGATATATAGTGGTGACATCACTTGTCGTCTCTGTAGATACATCCTACAGCGGCAACATTATGATGTCACTGGTACAGGGTGACAACTACTACGGTGACTTAAAATCGCCGCTGTAGCTCTTCCGATCTATAGCAACGACATCTGACGTCGTCGCAAAATATCGCCACTATAGCTCCTGTTTCTTGTAGTGTGTTTTAGGCAATTTAAGCGTCAAAACAAGCTAAACACCTAAAAATAATTTGTCCAGTCGCTAGAGTGTAAAGAATTAAAATTCTAGTCACACTTATAAAGGTATTGATAGAGCTTAACATAGCATATCGAAACTCGTCGAACAAGGATTCCAATGCCTTTTATGGATCTCAATTATGAGCACCATAGAGAAAGTTATACGCATTTTCGCCACACCGCATGTGCTGGTG
>CAVNYN010228715.1:0-12540 GCA_963692815.1 Nyctanthes arbor-tristis | reverse complement strand
ATAATGCTCAGTCCATAGCAAAATATTAGAAACAGACAGGGCAACTACCAAAGCATATATAAAATTATAAAAATAGCCACTGCTTTACTTTTTACCCCAAAAACGAGAGGAGCAAACTAAAATTGCACAAGAGAAAGAAATCACATATTTCTACAAGACACATCAAAATAAACTATCTACTCAGTGAATACCTGATTAACTGAATCATCATCATTCTCAGCTACATCTTCAGCGGGCCGTACGGGGAAAAAATCATCTGTCTCTTTATCTTCTTGAAGTGAAGAACCTTCTCTTCTATGATTATCTATCATTTCCATTGTTCATAACGCGAAATCTCAGGAAGCCAAATTCTCTGTATCTTCCTTTCCACAAGGAACCTGAAACTTAGTTTAATAAATAAAAATAAAAATAAAAATTCAATCTTCACATATTAGAAACAATAAATACTGGTTCTAGAAATCTGACCGCGTAAATCCCACATAGGTTAGATAAGGAAATAAAATAAATTACTTGAGTTACTCCATTTAAGGTATAACTTTGACATTTAATTTGGGACTAGTAATTGGATGGAATTCCAAATCCAAGACTCCATAATATTATACACATGTATTCATTTTAGATTCTGGATGACAGGAACAGGAAGAGAAAGTAAACTTAAAGAAAACGGGATGAATAGGAAAAGGGGTTACCTTGCCTTCTCCTGAGGACTTATACATTGCCCATACTCTCTATTTTCCCCAACATCAACCTAACTCAGTAGTGTTGCTAGGTTTACTCATAATTTCTATTTCTAGTTTGTACGACACTATGATAAAATCTTAGGCAGTGTAAGAACATACCGCTTCGTTGTTTCTTGTAATTTCTTTTATGTGTTGCTTGTTATCTGCTTATAGTGTTTTGTTTTAGTTTAACCTTGTATGGCCGGCTTAGCCATTTGTAGAAATTAGAAGATCAAGTGTTAAAAGAAGATTTTTATTACTTTAGAATATTTTACAATGTATGCAAATTTTGGTTCTGATGCATCTGATTACTCTAGTAATCACTCTGATAATAGAACAAATTCCGCAATTGAAATAAACTCTGATATTATTGCTCGTACCCATTCAAGGTATAAGAATTATAATATTTATAAACACCGTATACTGATCCTCTATGCTTGTCTTAAGCATATGAAACATCTAGCATACAACGATAATCTTGTTAAGCTTGAATTGTTATGCAAGGTTATTACAACGGATCTCAAACAATAAATAATGGTCTTACATGAGATCAAAACATATGGGTAGTTCTCCATGAACACAGTGCAATATTAGAAATGATTGATCCTGTGTAGACACCTAACTTGAACCGTATTTCTCCTAAGGAGATTCAGATTCTTGGACAATAGACAGACTTGTACAGGTATATGATGTCATATCACCTACAGAACTCTGTAAACCATGGTCAATTCCGTCATGGAAAAGAGTTACCATGAGACACTGCCGCGATTACAACAAAAATCTTTTTCTAAGATTGAGTAGTATGCCACCTGTGCTCTTCCGATCTCTTTCAACCAAGAGATATTCAAACATTTTCACACCATCCCTTGAAACCCTTGAAAAAGGAAAATCCTAGTGGAACATGAGATAAAATGCCTTACTTTTCCCCAATTATATGTTCTGCCTTCCAAGAAAGAATAGGAAACCCTATGGTGCATTGTCATATGACGTGCTCCATACCAGAGTGGTATAATGAACGATCATGTGGTCGATTTTTTTGGAAACAAGAGAATCAGGAATCCATACTAGTGGATCTCCCCATTATTTTGGGCAGGAAAATGGGAGAATCCACCCTCTATTTTGGCTATCGGAATAGCAGCATTGGAGGGATCCACCCTCGCATCTGCTGCCAGAAACGGCAATTGCTGCCGTTTCTGAAAACACGACGCTCTTCCGATCTCTTTTTGGCAGCAGGAAATGGCTCCGACAGCCATTTTCAGTGGCCCTCTTAGGAGGGAAGGGAAGGGGTAGGTGTTTTGTTTTTTTAATGTTTTTATTATTTTTAATATTTTTAAATATTTTGTTTTTAAAATTAAAAGCCTAAAGGGTATAATCGTCATTTTATATAAAAAGTTGAGGGAATAGTGACAAGGGAGACCTATTGTACGCATTTATGAAAGGTTGATGATCCAGGACAACGAAAAAAAGGTTGGGGACCTATCCGATTCTAAACCCAAAGGTTGGAGACCTTTTGTAAAATTAATCCTTCAAACAATTAATAAGATTTAAGAGTATATATGGAAAAATATAGGTAAAATTTAATATCGCAACTAACTATTGAACTATCTTTGTGAGACAAATAAAGCATTATTTTAGTGTGAGTTAATCAAGCTCTCAACTTCTCGCTATGATCTAATCATAACTAGGGTTGGCATTAGATCTGCAAGCCTGAGAACTTGACCAGCCGGACCCGCTATGGGTCGGTTGTGGTGTGCAAAATTGATAGCCCGGGATAGGTCGAGTTGGGTTGCGTGTCACTCCCTCGTTATTTATCATGTATTATTAAGCAATTTCCTTTAATTCTTGATGGCGGAAGCTCCTATTATTTCATGAAGCAAGTTAAAGTGCCGTCAAGGGACGAGACTTACTATTTCAATAAGTTTCTTAAGTTTTCATGATAATAATTGTAATGTTTCTTTTTTACTTCTTTACTTTACCTAGGGTTATATGAGAAGACGACTTATTAAATCCTTTTGTTGTTGTATGAGCTACTTAAATTAATTTGGCCATACGACTTATAAATGATTTATCATATCTAAATTAAATACATAAGCAAGTAAACACACAAGGATTTTATTTTGCCCACACGCATACATGTCATTATGCATGCGTGTATATGTGTCAAACATCTAGGCTACAAGCACCCCACACTTATAACTTAGATGTGTGCTATGTGTTAGCAAAATAAAACTGTCGTAGATTATTGAAAAAAAAGGAACATTTTCTTGATTACTAGCTGAACAAAAGATTGGGAAGCCCCTACATGGAAAATGAGGCTCTCAAGCTAATCAAAAGTTTTTCTTATATCATTACATATCATGTTCCCTTTTTATTCATATATGCATATATCTATACATATAATTATACCACCATTTTCCCTAAACTATCACATTAAGTGAGGAACATTGGTTTATCCTTCCAATCTTTATCATAATATAAGTGAGTAAGGGTGTAGGCACAAAATATCTTAAATTCGTAGGTTATTCCCAAGTATATTAGGAACAACGGTGCATCCTCGTAATAAACCCGTATATCGGTTTCTATCACATATGCATGATCTTACTTGCATCCTGAGAAAGTCTCCACTCTTCGACTTGCCTTTCATGGATCTTTCGATTTATCATCTACAAAAAGGTAAGTAAACACTAAGTGAGTGCAAGGTACCCCGTGAGTAACACAATATTTAGGTTGCCACAAGGCTATAAAATCATTTAACTTTACAAGATCTAGAAACCAAAAATATGCATAAGTCTTCTTGAATGCATTATAAGACCCAAACATTAGAATTACCTACTTCCCGTAGCGCGCATTAATACCTTCCTAATGCCAAGTTTGGCCAATACAATGGTAAGTGGATCTACAGTTAACCCCGGTTCATCCTTATTGAAGTCCCAAGCAAATGGCATGATCAATTCAATCAAACACCACACTAATCTTCCCTATCCCGAGGTTATTGAATAGGTCATAGTGTGGGAACAATTCAAAGCAAATCAATGCAAAATGGGTAGGGCAATGCTAATGATCTATATGAAAGGAAACATCCATTCATTATCATAATATGACATCAAAAAAATTGCTTTTTTTTTTTTTTTAAAACACAAGCATGCCAACGGAACTGAAACATTGGGTACACACCTTTGCTCTTGTATCTTTAGAGGCTTCTTAGGTATCTTTGAGTGGAATAATACTTCCAAATTCTTAGTATTCTTCAAGTAAACTAGCCTTGTTAAGTAGGGTTTATATATATATATATATATATATATATATGAAAGAAGCTTTGTTTGCGAGGCCAAGGGAGTGTTTTGGAGGGCTTTTTGGTAGTGTTCTAAGGCTAAGAATATTTATGGACGAATTTCTTACTTCTTTTCTAAAAATCTTTGGATTCCACTAATTAAAAAGTTTCCATTTCTCTTAGATAATTTATAAATACCCAATAGAAATGAGTCCAATTGGAAGCCTAAGAATCCTTTTCATCAAATCAAAGTGCCGAATGTTTTTGGATTTAATTCATGTGAGGAATTTCAAACTATCCAAGTGTCTTTAGATTTTTCTGCTTATTGCCTAATAAACCCTTCAACTTAATGTGCTCTATAATTAAGTCCTTGTACTTTCAACTATACTAATGTAAGTGTCGCATTTTTGATTTAAGCATCCTTTGGCCCCATACTCGTTATCCGATTAGACTTTTTCATTATTTTGACAACATCACTAATCGATGAATATAGTCGATATAAATTCAAGCGATCGTTTTTATTCTTGTCAAAGCAAACTAAAATGTTCTCAACTTCTTATAGAACTAGTTGTATACCTGTGCATTACGTGTGCTCTTCCGATCTCATGAAATAGAATAATTAAATAAAAAACGTGGTAATTAGAAAAACTAAATAATCACAATTTTATTCCGTATTACTTACTCATATACATATATTACTAATCTAATATATATAAATAGAATCAACCATATTTAGAATGGAGAATAGTTAACATAAACGAAAGAAATATAATGAGCAATTGTCATACCATTGCCATCATTTATTTCACTATTCACATTTGTGGTCGACTGGGTCAATCGAAATGCTGCATACAGAGATATTTATTTATTTTGAAACCTAGATATTTAATTATTTAATTGCTTTAATTGCCGCATAGAGCAATTTCAATATTCATTCTAACATATCAACTCATAATCTGTGTTAAATACTGAAGTCAAAAAATGAGGCATAATTAACATGTTACTTGTACCATTTTGAAGTTAAGGAATTACAGGAAAAAAATTATAAAACTAAACCAATTCGCAATTACAGTGCAATATTGTATGCCATTTTCTCTCTTCATTCTTCTTTTGCTTTTAACTTTTCTTCTTTTTTTACTGCACTTAAACAAAATCCAAAATAAAACATAAAATACAAAAAATCAACGCAAACCTCATCATTAAGAGTAAGAAAGAGAAGTGCAAAAAAAAAAAAAAAAGAAAAAAAAAGAAAAAATGAAGAGAGAGAGAGAGAGATTTCTTATCGTTGGTTATTTCACTCAATGTCACTCTCGAACCAGAGTTTGGAGAACCGGTAAATAAACTATTCGTTGATGAGACATGCACAATATTTTCCAAAGTAACCCCCAGTGACTTCTTTGTCCCGTACGAATAGATTCTGAAAAAAATTGAAGAACATATAGGAAACATATATAAATTGAGATAAATTGTAATAAAAAGGAATTTGAGAGAAATGAAAATATGGCTTTAGTATACTGTATAATAAACGATAAAGAAAAAGTAATAATAATATATAAAATTACAAATATAATTGAATATGCTTACCTTTTTCATCTCGTGGCCGGACCCGTCCGTTAGAAATTACAGTGATTTGGTTAACTTCCTCATTGGAATTTAATATGACTAATGGATGCGAATAACATGAAAACAGCACGGCGTCAATATAAATACGATAATTAATATCCAAACTGCCATTAATTATACTTCTTAAGATGTATTGCATTGAGCTATTCGCTTCAAATAAGAATATTAATTCAAGAAAGCTCGAAAAATGCAGAATTCAACGACAGCTACGTACAGATAATACAAATTAAATGGATAAACAATTGGATTCAAAATAGCGCGCTCTATGTTAATAATTATGAAGCTCCCACCAAACCAATAAACCACCAAAAATCCTAATTACATGACTGTATAATTACATTACACCTAATAGAAAATAAAATCAAAGAAAGAGATGGTGACTGGTGAACCCAGTTTAACCTTTAAATCACAATAAGTCAAGACAAAAAATTTTGCAATGGCTATTTAGATAGACTCTTTATACGCTTTTTTAATGAAGTTAAATGGTTAAAGTGTATTAAAAATACATGATTATTTACAGAGGTGGAGTTTATATAATCTGGGAATGTGAATGATAAAGATAAATGAAATAAGTGTAGATATAAATGTTGCACTTGGTGAAGAGATAGAGAAAAAATATTTTGCATCTTCTATTGTGAAGATAAATTTGATTAATTTGGAATTATACGTAAAACATGTATGATGATGCTTACACATATCTAATAATATATTTCATATTTTGTTGCAAATCCATTTAATTTAGAGTCTTGGAAAAATATATAAAAAAATGTAAATAATCCGTTTCATTGATATGCTTACCTGTATCTAAGAATATAATAATGATTATTATTATTAGAATATAATAAGTGAAGACAATGTCTTGGAAGAGATAAATGAAATAAGTGAAGAGATAAGTGTTGCAATTGGTGAAAAGATGGAGAAAAAATCTTTTGCAACTTCTAATGTGAAGATAAATTTGATTAATTTGGAATTATATCTAAATCATGTATGGTGATGCTTAGACATATCTAGCAATATATTTATTCTTATAATTATTATTATTATCATCATTTTTCTTAAATTTAATTTATCTCCGTCAAGTTTTATTTTTATATTATTTGGATTTCTTTCTTTTTTTTTTGTTTAAATAATTTATGTTATGGTTCTTAGTTGCGGCAAAGTCAGTAAATCGTTGGCATTTGATTATTTAATTTGTAATTGTTAGAGTTTCTTAAGTTAGTTATTGAGTTGAATTATATTTACGACGTAAATTATATTATTATTAAACAAAAACATGTATTATTTTTCTTAATGTTTAATTTGAAGCTTAAATATGTGATTATTTATAGTTAATATAAATAATAAAAGGATATACAAGTACGATTATGCTTATACATATATAAGAATATAATAATGATTATTATTTTGCAACTTCTATTTTGAAGATAAATTTGATTAATTTGGAATTATATCTAAATCATGTACGGTGATGCTTACACATATCTAATAGTATATTCATATCATCATCATCATCATCATCATCATCATCATCATCATCATCCTTTTTCTTAATTTTAATTTATCTTCGTCGAATTATGCGTAATTTATAATCAACGTATCTTAATTACATGTATCCTTTAATTTATCTCCTTTTATTTTATCTTAATTACACGTATCTAGTCTAATAATATATTTCATATCTTATTATTTATGATTATTATGATTAATGTTATTATTATTTTTATTAAATAAAAGAATGTAAAAAAGTAGGATAGTGGTTTTGGCGGAAAAAATGACATATGACCACTATCCTACTTTAATATATATATATATGATAAGATAAGATATCACGACTAATTATCCGGCTACAAAAATTTACTCACCGATTTCTTATAGTTGAGTATAATTCAAGAATTGAGTCAAAATAGAATTTTTGAAATTTCACGGAGCGTTACAATCTACTCTCCTTAAAAGAATTTCATCCTCGAAATTCAAAATTACCTGTAAATAGTTTTAGATGTTGTTTCCCCATTTCATCCCCTCGTTCCCAAGTTTTTTTCTTCCGAAACTTCACTTTTCCATAGCACGTGGACGAGAGGTACTTTTTTGTTGCGTAACCTTTTCGTTGCTCGCATTAATATCCTCACGAGCCGTTCCTACAAAGTCAAATCAGGTTGTATATCAGAAGGAGTTTCTAGAAGCACATGAGAGGGATCCGATATATATTTTTGCATAAAATGAGACATCCATCTACACTTAATTACTCAAAAATTGTACTTAAATATATTGATCAACAAGATTATATTCGATGATGGGTTCAAGGAAGTCAAAATTTGGTTTGTGTGTCGACAGGTCCCATTACAGTCAAAGGATAAAGAAATTCACTAAGCATTATGGTAGTAACTATTATTTTCAAAAGCATACTATACAACCGGATCGTCTTCATTTTAGTGAATTGCTTCCCTGCGCACTCTCATTTCTTTTACCATTAAAAGCATATGTGGCACTCGAGCAATTAATCCCTTTTTCATGCATGAGATTAAGAACATTCTCTTGGCTTGACACTAGTAACTTTTTATTTTGAGACCTCAATTTCTTGTTATCCTTCACTTGATTCTAAACTTTGTCCTGTGTTATTCTCAAGAATAACTCAATCATGAAAATTCTCTTTGATAAAATTGAAACCTGTTCACAAAGACTTACCTTCGATATATGCGTTGACATCAATTACTTGAAAAAAAATTGATTTGCGATCTGAGTATTATCAATTGAAAATAAACGAGGAGGATATTCCCGAGTCCGCCTTTAGCACAAGAAATTGGACCATTTCATACAACAAAGAGAGAGAGAGAGAGAGAGAGAGAGAGAGAGAGAGAGAGAGAGAGAGAGTTGGGGAGGAAAACAAATAATGTGAGATACAAACTTTGAAGCTAGCCACGAAAATTTTTGAAGTGGATTCTTGATCAACTTGGGTTTTATGGTGTTAGCTTGGTTCAAGAGGTAAGTAAAGCTTTAATTTTATATTTTATTTAATTTGGGGTTTTTGATATATGGCTTGATATAATGAATCTCAAAGGAGGACAATGATGAGTTTGTTGCTATAAGTTAGATGCATTTGAATTTCTTGAAGTATATATATGCATGATATGAGATTTTTGGGTTTAAGGTTATTGAGAGAAATTTTTAGAGAAATGAATAGTTGATTTTGATTTAGTATTGTTTCAGTTTAAATGGTATGAAATTATTTTTAGACATGGAGTTGGAATTAAACGAAGACTAGATGGGAATTATGTAAAGTTAGTATATGAAATTATGGTTAAGAAGAGAAAATTGAAGTTGAAAATTTGAATGAAGTATTATTTGGAACTTTAAAGTGAATTCCATAGCATTTTGTTAAATTAAATGAAGTTTTGGATTAATTGGAAAAAGGAAAGCCATGTTTTCTCTAATGAAAAGAAAAGTATAAGAGTCTTAATATTGAATTCTAGGAGCAAAGCATGTATATATGACTTTAATAAAAAGACTTTAGGCATGGAAGTATTATGTATACATTTTCTGCCCCTCAACTTTAAAGGTCATAACTGATAATATATGTGGAATTTTAACAATAAACAAGTTGAAAAATGATCTTCTATGCGTTATCTATCATCTGGAACTTGAATGACACCGTTTGGAGACCCGTAGAGTTTTTATGATATGTTTTGTGAAAGTGGTCAGTGGGTACCCAAGGATAGATTTTTAGGAGGTTGAAAAATATTTTGACATTCCCAATGTACTATTCTTGAACTTAATTTCATATATGATGAACTTATATAAGTTTTCTACTTTCTAGGAGAATTTCATAAGCATATAGCACCATTCCCGATTTTAAAAATGGTTTCAAATGTGTATTGCCCAAGCATGAAAACTAATCAATCCTTATTTGAAGAGTTGAATTAAGTCTTGATTCAATAAGTGATGCATATGGTTGACTGAAGAGTTTAGTTAAGTGTAGAAATGAAGGTTTTGAGGACATCTGTTAATAACTCAAAGAATCTTTGGAAAAAAATTAAGTTAAAAAGGTGAGTAACTGCTACTTTGATTCCCTTTTAGTATTTATAATGTTTTGATACGAGAAGCATGGTTTTTTATTGAAGTTTTTCATGAGATAAATATGGATTTTAATACATTGAAAAGAAAGATTGATAATCACATTTGAATAACTAGTTGATGCTCTACATGTTTTGTATTTGCTTTTGCTTTACTTTGTTATCATACTAAGAGCCATCTAATGATACCGGGATGGACGACGATCAGGTATTTGCTTTGATTTGTTTGGAATTCCGATAGGGGTCAATCGAGATTCAAATGTGGATCCATTTAATTGTACATGGTCATGATTGAATTGATATGAATATTATGCACACACTGGTAGTAGTTTAACTAGTGATAGGACCCTTTTGTACATTTGAAAGCTTTGTGCATTGAATGGTTTTCTCAAAAATGAATTTCTCAAATGAAAGGTGAATCAAAAGAGTTTTGTTACTCACTGAGTACCTTGTACTCATTCTTTTTTCTACAATTTTTGTAGGTAATTGAAGATATAATATTTGAAAAGCAATGCAAGTTATGAATTAGAGCATACTCGCAAACGAGAGTAGAATTTTGCATGGAGTGAAAACCTGTCCTTGAAGCTACTACGAATGCAATTAAAAACTTAATACCTTTTGTATTAATAAGTATGCCCACCTCTCTGTAAATGTATTTCTAGTAACTGGAATCTTACCTTTTAGTATGATAGCTTCTCCATGATCTATCTTGACTAAATTAACTTTACTTGCTTTGGTAATCTATGAAATATTTCTATTAATATAACTTGTTGTATGCTTTGCATTTTAGTAGAAAACCAAATTTTAATGATTCTTTAAAATATAACAACTTGTTAGTTTAAGTAATTATCCTTATCAAGAGAAAAACAATTTGTTCATTTTGTATGTCCTGTCCCCGCTATTTGTATTGAAGCTTCCTCTTGAAATTTGTTAATTAAAAGAAGATATTCGAAAACATTAAAAAATTAACGGGGACGTGACATTGCGGGTTGTGCCCGGTCAACCAGGTATTTTTCCCCCTCTCTAATAAAACGTGTATTTCTTTCCATTTAACAATTTCAATTTCACTCAGAATCTCAGACTCAGTATGAACTCTCAGTCGCTCACCTCTTACTCACACAAACAGCAAACCCTAGACCCTTTATTCCAAATTTCCAATTCTCTCCATTGCTGGTTTGCCACCTACTCCGATCTGCTGCTGCGCCGTTTGCCTAAACGAAATCCACCAGGGAGCCCCAAAATTCCTCCACTGCTTGCTGTTGTGGACTTGACCATTCCGCCTCCCTCATATCTGATGATGTCGCTGATGTTCCGCCCCTAATGCTGTGCCCTTGCTACTGGGCTGATGCCGACGTGCCCAGTCACTGCTGTTGCGCTGATGTAGTGCCGCCCTGCTACTGCTGTTTAATTTTTTTTTTAAAGATATTGGGCCCGGTTGAATTTTGGGCCGGTGCTCTGCTAGTGCTGCTCTTTAATTTTTTTAATATATTGGGCCTGGTTGAGGCCAGATCGGAAGAGCCCAAGTCGGATAAGCTTGGTTCTAAATATGGAAACCCGACTTTTTGCCGGGTCAAGTTCAGGTCTGGAGCAAACCCGACTCGCCCGACTGATGCCTAGCTCTAATCATAATTCATAAATTAGGGTAAAACATATAAACTTAAGTGGCTTGCTCCCTAGAGTTTTTTGGGAAAAAATAAATTTTTTAGATCAAGTGTCAATTAGATTATATATAAATTTCAAGGGAAGAGAAGCTCCAATACAAAAGAAGGGAAAAAAAAGAATATATGAAACTTGAATAATCAGTGCCAGAGCTAGACTGGTTTACGCATGCAATGCAAGTCATATATATAATGTGTTTGGCGACTATTTCAAATCAATTTAAATCAAATTTGCTTTAAACTTTTGACACGTGACATCATTTTATTAGTTTACTTTTTTCCCAAAAAAATACCAATGAAATGATGTCACGTAACAAAAATTTAAATCATACCAAGTTTACACTTGTTTAAAATAGTTTAAAATTGATCACTAGCCAGACGCCTGCCGGACACACACATGGCGAGTAACAATTGGATAACCCACACGTAAATTGTTCCTTGTGGGTTGTCCTACACATGAATTGTCCAATTATCACTGCCCAAGTATATGTTAAGCGGGATAATCCACCAAACGTCAGTGGCAGGCGATCAAAACTCTAAAATAGTTGCCAAATACATTGACTTTTTCATATTTGAAGCCCACTTCTCCATGTGTGATCGAAAGAATTGTTTGTAGTTCATTTATAAATGCGTGCCATCTTTCGGTTTAATTGTTTGTAATTCAAATACTTGAGTCTATTACTAACTAGAACGTCTTTTCCAACGCTAACAAGTAACAACATAGAAATTACGTTACTTTGATTTGATTTGATTTATGATTATCTTCTTCCAAATCTTTAGCACTTCAAGTTCGAATAAGACATTAGAATTCCATTACCATAATATGATTCTTAATGAAATGTTTATCTCTGCAAGTTAGAAGACGACTAGTTAAAATATCTTCCTCTACTCAAGTTACACATTCGCTATAGTGGCCTCTACTATTGAGATCTTATGCAATGTTTGCATAATTCACTTTGGATCAAGTTATTACCAGTCAAGATGCCTGTAGCTTGTAGGTGTCATTGGAGTTGAAGGACCTATGCCAACTCAAAACAGACAAGTTCTACAACCCAGCCATCAAAAATGAGTTAGAAAAGTTCGGATACCATTTCCTTGATAGGATAGATAACACAATACCACCAGTTAAAAAGTACTATGCATCGATCAACACTACAAAGGCATAGAATTTTCCCATGCACTATATTGATGCATAAATCGAA
>CAVNYN010228712.1:0-31578 GCA_963692815.1 Nyctanthes arbor-tristis | reverse complement strand
TTAAAGCAAAAATAAATTGTGGATTAAGAACTGAACCTGTAAAGTCCCCTAGGTGAGCATAATTCACCATGCTTGAGGATCCAACCCCTTTGCCCTTCATGAGCTTCACAAGTTCCTGCTACACCAAATTAGCCAAGTTAATCCCAGCCAAAGGATCTCTCATCTGCTCACTTCTTTTCTCCATATCCAATGGTGTTTCTGCCACAGAATTCACAACTGTCTTTCCTTTGTTGCCTTTCTTCTAGTCCTTGAATTGCTTGTACCAGTCTGGATAGCCATGTAATTCAAAACAAGTGTCCCTCTCATGCCAACTCTTGCAATAGTAGTTACAATATAGCAGCTTCTTATCTTCCTTAGTTAAAGTTGGCCTTCTTCCTGCTACTTTGTTCACACCTTGCTGCTTGTATCCTTGTGATTTTACCAACAAGGCATTTAATTCTACATTATCTCCAAAGACTGAATGAACTTGTTTCTGTTTCAGAACTGTTTGCACCATTGTGTAAGCTCTATTTACAGTTGGCAAGGGATCTAACACCAAGATTTGATTTCGAACATGCTCAAACTCATCATTCAAACCCATCAAAAATTCCATCAGCCTAGTTTGAGAAGTCATATCAGCAACTAACTTTGCTGATTCACAACCACAGATAGGAATTGGTGACAAAAAGTTTAATTCATCCCATAATTGTTTTAGTTTTGTGAAATACTCAGTCACATTCATACTTCTTTGAGAAAACGAAGCAATCTCCCTACGAATTTGATAAAGTAGTGATCCATTACAAGCACCGAACCGCTCCTCAATCTCAGTCCATAATTCTCTAGCAGTGGACACATATAGGAAGGCGTTAACTATTTCCTTTGCTATATAGTTTAACAACCACGAAGTGGCCATGTAGTTAACCCGACACAATTTTTCATATGTTGGTGATGCTCTCGCAGGAATTTCCACAGATCCATCAACAATTCCTAACTTATTCTTCGTACCTAAAGCAATTCTTACTGATCTACTCCATGACAAATAATTCTTACCTGTCAGTGGAGCAGTAACGAGCGTCATCCCCGGGTGATCGGAGGTTTGTAAAGCCAAAGGATCGTCCATGCTCCTCTCGTGATTAACTCCTCCCACCAAATCCCCAATTTCCAGATCATCAGCTTCGATCTCCCTCTGATTTGCAGCCATATCTTTCTCCTTTTTTTTTTTTTATGATAGTGAAATCAGCAATCGGTAAAGGAAATTCAGAAGAATTCAAGCTTAAAACTTTGAAATCGTGAGATCAAATAGAAAATTCGTATACGAAAGTCACATGGCTCTGATACCATGAACTTTCTAGAGAGAAAAAATAATTGCTGTAATATTATTCATCAAGTAAGAAAGGGATCCAGAGGTCATATATACAGTTTAAGTGCTAAGCAAATACTAACAAAATGTTTGGCAACTACTACGGATTATAATATGTGACGTGTTATTATTTTATTATTTATTTTTGTAAAAAGTAAATAATTGCGGTACTTTTTAACTTTTTGAAAAAAATGAAACCAACAAAATGATATCGTGTGACAGATTATAATTTAAATTATAATCTATAGTAGTTGCCAAACACTTTATAACTGTCTAACTAAATTGCCTAACTAAAAAAGTTGACCGGTCAACCAACTAATACAAAGAATATTAGCTGTATAATATATTTACAGAAAAATATTTATACAAAAAGTCCACAGTAAGACCCCGGGAATTCACCTTCAACGGGCCCCTGGTTATAACATTATCAACTCAACAACCTTACACTGTTATACAGTAAACTAATATCCAATCCACTTTACCAAACAAGTGACAAAAGGATGGTGCTTGCCTCGTATTGCTTTCTTTGATTTGATGCAGGAGAATCGGCAGAGAAGCCAAAAGAGCAGAATGTTTAAATGGGCCAGCAATCATTAGTTTTAGAATATTATTCAATTGTTAAGTGTGGTTTTTATTTGAAAAGACGTTTTATTCTTTTCATTTTTGGACTTTAGCGTGTTGGCTTGTCGAGTCGAAGTGCTGCCATTTATTCTGATCTAACACTATACGTCAGACACGCTATGATGTCTGCCATTTGTTAAGTGTTGGCTTGTCGCATCTCTTATGCTATCTTCATCTTCATAGCAGTTCTCTAATATAATCACTTCTGCTCTGCTTTTGATCACAGCACAATTGAGACGAATCTTTCAATCTTTTCCCTTGACCTTGCACAAAAAAGCTCCTTCAAAATCTCTAAATCCCCGTTAGCTACAGCAATGAAAACCATCTTGGTTCAATCCCCTTGCAAATTCCTGGCTGATCAAATAAGGTTTCCCCTCATGCAAGCAGGGGCGGAGCTAACAAGCCAAGAACCTCAACAGGGAAGAATTCTTTTTGATCAGGTTAATTAAGGATTTGATGAACATCTCCTTTCTGTGGTTAGCCTATAATCCATGGTAAATCAGAACACTGAATACTCCAAATTACTTTTAGAAAGCTTTTGTTTGAAGAGTCCAGATTCAACTCTAATAAGAATACGTGGTCTCCATTTCTTCCAAGTCTTTTTCGGCAGCTCGGTAGCCGTCAGTACTGAGCAAATGGAAAAATAAAGGCAATTTGTCAAGAGAAGGATATGATTTGCAAATAAAATTGTATATATTTCTGGAGATGATGAGGGCAACAATTTATACATTTTTGTATCTGGAAGCCTAACGCCCTATCTTCCTGGAAATGAAAAACTGCACAAAGATTATATTCCATATATCTCCAACCTAAAACTTCAAAATACAATTACTTTAATTCAAAATGGAGCATCTTTGACGCTCTATTTTAATAATTTGTCTCCAAACACAAAAATTTCAAATTTCACGTCAAATGAACAACACCCATTATACTACCTTTTATCATTAATTTTGACACATAATTTATTTTTAATAGTTTAAGTCGATTAAAGCTAATCGTCTTGCTTTCCTGTTTTTCTCCTTTTTCTCTTTTTGCAAATAAAATTTCACTCATAAAATTCTCAGGGAGGAGCATTTTCAATGAGAGCGAGCATTGAGGGTTTGTAAAATATTGTTAGCAAGTGCCAGTTACTTTAGTGAAGAAAAAGATAAATTAGACCTACTCTTGAATGATCACTCGACAAATATTCTTTCTAGTATAAATGAAGAAGCCATATGCACAGACACATCTCTTCAGCTTTGAATCAGGAAACATTGTTTAGTTGATCAACGACCGTCTACTGTAGAACTCCGAGCTTTAGATATTAATTATCCCATGTTTATGGTAAAGTAATTGTGTTAATAATATATAGTTGTTAAAGGAGTGGTTTTTGTGTAATTTTGATCCAGTAAAGAGTTGTAAAATGTTGTATTTGTTTCTGTCATCTATTTGATAACAAGATATTATATTCCAGAATCTGAATTGTAACATGATCAAAGAAAAACATTTATAATTATATGAAATATCTAATTAATCATCATATGACCTTGGAATTTTCCAAGTACAGGCATGCAGTCTACAATCTAATTAGTTGCATGAACGAATATATGTATATATATATATATATATATATATATACTGTCGGCCTAATTATTCTTCCAACCTTTCTTTCCCCACCTCGGTATCCATCTCTGTGCAAAGGGCAAAATGAAGGCAATCGTCAAGAGAATGTAAGCATACGCAGTGATTTTCTCTTTTGATTTTGTTCCATCGAGTACAAAACTAATGGCAAAACCGTATGTGAACATCATAGAATACAGTGATATGTGAAGTTCGACCTATTTGAAATGGAAACCCTGCTGTCAGATAAATTATTATGCACATAGATGCTGCGAGACCTAAGGAGTTTTTGAACAAGAATATATATGCAGTGGCATGAGAGCCCAAAATAGCAGCTAGTCCAGAGGTCCCCTGTGGTCCAGAGCTAGGTAAAAGAGGTGTCGGTGGAGGAGGGGCGTTGTTATCGAAAATGCCTGCAGGAGGATTGACACCAGCTTGAAAGAAAACTGTGGCAATCACAACTAAAAGTGTGTTACGTACGTACGTGTATTACTGGGTGAATCTCTTTGCATTTGGAATTTGAAATATTTGAACCAATCCGTCGGAGGTAGTTCTGCTGCTGGATTGGTCTTGTTTTTGGTGAATTCTCTATTGTGATAGTGAAAGCTTCTTGTGCTCTAACCGCCCCGGCTACCTGTAGAATTTCTCTGATGCGAACATCATAGGAATCTTCGGTAACAAGGTCCAAAATATCAAGTGCTGTGAATACAGTGAAAGTGAACTTAATTACCATGCATTGTTTTGTAAGAGTAGCAATATGCATAACAGTGTTGCCATCACAATCCCCAAAGTTAACAAATGATTCCATACCGACCCTCTGCACCCATTTGATCAATGAACTGAATGCATCAAACTGGAAATTTTCCACAGAAAGGTGAAGAGCAGTCTCCCCCGGCCCCATGACTGGTAATATCTTGAACAGAATCTGGAACCGATTCATCAATCATATCTATTCTCCCCTTGATTGCAGCATAATGAAGAGCTGTTCTTTGGTCTCTGCCTTTGAGCCGACATAACTTACCGTCAGCTCTCAAAAGTTCCTCAACTATTGACAAGTTTCCTAGGATTACAGCAATGTCCAGAGGCCTAAAACCATCCTTATTCAACTCTCTAGCAATTTCGGGATCAAATTCCAAAAGTTGGTGCACAAAATCAAGCTGCCCCGCCTTGGTTGCAGCACGCAGAAGAGATTCCGTTGGGGATATTAGTCTTATATCAGCAATTATTGAGGGACTCTCTTCAACAAGATTTTGAAGAAAATCAAGATTTCCAGCACGAGCAGCCACGAACAGTGTCTTAATATCCATTTTTTATGTGTATATGAAGTACGAAACTAGTGGATGGTGCTGGTGCATTAATTTATATAATTGATTTCTAACTCAAAATCAATTAACACGCTTAAAGACTTGTGTTACGCTTCAACTCCAGGTGGAATCCCGCCCACCAACCAAGAAATATTGGAAATAATTGCTGTGACTAACGCGGGACTGGTTCAATCTTGAACCCGAGAAATTTTTGAGAGGATGGGTTGGGACACGTGCTCCAGACCAGGGATTTGGAAAAATATGATTCCGCGTGCAAATTGGTAACTAACGGAACAAGTAAAATATTATCTTGTCAATTTTTCAGAACATTAAAGATCAATTCAAGTGTAGCTTAAGAGAGAACCGGCAACTCATAGGAAGTAGTAGCTTGGTTAAAGGATTACAACTACAAAGCAGTGAGAGCTTCAAGGTACAAACAACAAAGAATTCAACCAATTTAGTCGCAAAATTATCACCCATGAGACGTAAAGTTGGCATGTGATAATTGAAAAGGGACTAATTAATAATTGAAAAAGGATTATCACGCTACATAAGTTGGAAGGTTTTGTTTGGAAGAGTTTGAAAAGGGGCTCAATAATTGAAATTAAATTTAAAATTCACTTAGTACAAAAAAGTATCATGTTTGCATAACGAAAAAATAGTCATGTAAAACTTTTTTTCATTATTATTATACATATATGTCACTTGTCTATATTTTCATATAACACGGATTTTAAATTTAATTTTAACTATGAAAAGGTTTAGTTAATGGTTGCCAAATAGCCCTTAAAAGTATTTAGATGGACAGCGCCAATTTTCAAAGGTGGGTGCGTGTTGGTCAAGATTAGCGGTTGGGGATGAAACTGTAAACTGCAAAGCTTGGAGACTGTGGCAATTGACCCATTTTATTATTATTTATTTATGTGACGTGATTATCAAATCCATTCGGACGGCGAGATGTCATCCAAATGGCGGCCACCGCCCGAGGCGCTCCACCACCGCTACAGCCTATAATCCCCCAACACGCCAACAGTTGCCTCCACCTTATCAAGCATTTTTATTTAAAGCCAGCGCCTTGTACTTTTAAAGGGTGCGCACATTAACTCCCCTCCACCACTCCCGGTGCACGTTAGCCCTCCCCACCCCACTCCTCCCTTAGCGGTGGCCTCTCGTGTTTCTAGATCTCCAACTCACCCCTCGCCTGACGCCCCTTTTATCTACCCTACCCTACCCTACCCTACCTTTCATTATGCCCAGAAACCCTCCCCTTCACCACCGCTTCCCCCCTCTCTCCTCCATACTTTCTCCTCTATCTCTCCTCCCGCCGCCTATCTTATCGTACGCTTCATGGCTGCAACGCTATCGCCGTCGTCTGACGATGACCGGATACCGACCGCCACAATGGCGCTTCAGTCGATTGCATCTGGGTCTTCCTCCTCCCGCCGCTTGCCACCGCCGTGCTGGTCCCATGAAGAGACGGTGGCTCTGATCGATGCCTACCGGGATAAATGGTACTCTCTTCGCCGTGGGAACCTCCGGGCCCCCCACTGGCAGGAGGTTGCGGATGAGGTCGCCGCACGCTGCTCCTCCAACCCCCCGAAGACTGCCGTTCAGTGCCGCCACAAGATGGAGAAGCTCCGTAAGCGTTACCGTTCGGAGATCCAGCGTGCCGCTCCATATGGAGGCCCCAGTCGAGTCTCTTCCTCCTGGGTCCATTTCCAGAGTATGCACTCCATGGAGAAGGGCCCGAATCCATCCCTGCCTTCCTCTGATGACGAGGCGCAGGAAGAAGAGGAACAGAACAGCAGTATCCCAAGAATCTATGATACTCGCAACATTAATTACAGTAATCAAAAGGGTAACTTTAGTAATCAAGGGTTTGTGAATAACGGGACGACTAGTGGGGTTCGGATTAAAATACCTGGCATTGCTAGTGCAGGGCATGGGACACCAAATGTCTATGGTAAATTTATTGAGTTTGCTGGTCAAAACCCTAATAACGCTCACCCTAAATTCAATTCTACTAGTAGTGGTTATGGGGTTCCAGGTAAAGTTAGAAGAGATGGGTATATGGTTAGGGATGAGATGGGGAAAAGGATGGGTGATGTTGCGACGAAAAGGAAAGGGGGTAATGGCATGGACGAAGTAGCCGCTGCAATAGAGACATTGGGAGAAAGGTTTGGGAGAATGGAAAAGGTGAAGATGGATATGGCACGGGAGGTGGAGCAAATGCGGATGCAGATGGAGATTAAAAGGACTGAGATGATCCTAGAATCGCAGCAGAGGATTGTAGAGGCCTTTGCTAAGGCATTTTTGGATAGCAACACTAAATCTTGAGTGCTAAATTTGGAGTTGAATTTGGATTATCCTGTGCTTTCAAGTAAGAATAGGAGCTCATTGACAAGTGTGCAGCAACACCACCCTGAAACAATTCTCTTGACTAATGTATGTAAAGTTAGGAGCTAATTTTCGTTGTTATTTAGCTTGTTTGTGTTCTTTTTCCCTCTCATTTTCAATTTTAATGTAGGATTGGGAAGTTGATTATTGCTAGCTTGTTTTTGTTTCATGTAGCTTTACCATGCATTATGATGCAAATGCATCGCCTTAAACTTTCAATTTATTGAATGATGACATGTTGGATACTTGGATTACAGTATCTTATGTAGCTAAAACACTCATTTTGAAATTTGGAATGCAGAATGTCTTGAAATGATTTTGCATGACATTGAGATCTAGCACACCCTCTACGTGTAGTGTGTAGGCAGAGTCTGTTATTTGCTTGCTTTCACTGACTCTCTTTATTCCTCCTCTTAACTGAATAGATCAATAATAATTTGACATGTGGCCCCCTAACTTCCCAGTTCACAATATGTTTTACTAGAGACGATACTTGCTTTTGAATTTTTCTTGCCACATTTTTGGCAAATCCATGGGATCCCATTGGAGATGCTCTAATGTGTTAGGAAATCGAAGAACGATATATGAAAGGTTGGATCTTTGTGAGATCATCTGAGCATAGGAGTCCAGCAGTCGTATTATTTGCTCAAGAATGGCATGGAGCACCGTGATAATTTTTTATGACATTTATGTTAAACTTGTGCGTGTTTTTGCTCATGGTAGGCATGAGGCTACTTTCTTGAGGTATGATAATGAGATCTTTGATATACTGGGTTTTTCTCTTTGCTAACGCTGGTATGTTTGGAAGTTCAGTTTTCTTTGTTAATCGCTTGGCTGTATAAAACCATATGTTGCAATACAGGCGTGTTGCACGCCACATTACAGGGTTGTGGTTTCTCATGTGGCTTGTCCTGATGCACGTCACATGGTCATATGACATCATATTGTGTCATAACATATGGTGTTAGATCGGAACTCCCATAAGATTTTGGAGCACCTTAGGCGAGAAATTTTGGTTTTTGGGTTTTTGTTTTCTAGATGACTTGTGTATCGTTGATGTTTGGTTGTTAGAGGGGTATACCCGTTGCAGATGATAAAAGAACTATGCCTGGTAACAATTTGAAGGTAAAGCATTCCTCAAGTTTGTCATGCTTGAAAGGTACAGAAGATTTTTAATTTTTTATTGAGCAATCAGTAATAGTTCAGAAAATTAAAAGAAAGAAATTATGTAGGGTTTTTACACAAGCTTCAATTATCACATAGGCCCATTTGGCCTTGGCATTTATGAATCTAGTGCCTAACTCTAGAATTTTTAGTGCTTTAGGTACTTACTGAGTGGTTTGGGTGCGAAAGCGAGTTTTAATTCAGGGACTTAGAGACTCTGTTACAAAGACGCTCAGTTATGACACATTTCTCTTTATTAGTTTATATAACTCTACATATGGGTTCATGAAATTAGAATACGGGAATGCGTCATATATACAAAAAGTGTCTCTATATCAAAATTGGTATAAAAGCCGTTTCAATTTATAGCGGAATGCTCAAGTTATTTTTATCTTTGTTATCATTTATCAAGAGTAATAATTTTCTGCGACAATACCAAAAAAAGTTTCTTCAGAAAACAAAGGAACAGCGAAGCAACTGTTTGTAATTAAAATTTCTCCCGGTTTCTTCCAAAGCTATCGCCGGTCAAGAGAAAGTGCACTTCGGCCTATTTTACTCCGAGAATTTGAGGAGAAAAAGCAAATAGAAAAAGGAACAAGTTTAAAGAATGAATATTCTACTTGTGCACAAAAAAAACTGCACTTCGTATTCGAGTAGCGTGACTTTCTTTTCAGTACAAGCAATTGAAATGAGCCCATCTCTCTCTCTCTCTCTCTCTCTCTCTCTCTCTCTCTCTCTCTCTCTCTCCCCCCTTGTCATCAGACAATTGTATTAATTTTAGACAAAGATAGCGAAGTTTCTGCTTCAATAAACAAAGGTAGCAGTAGTGAATGTTTCAATGTCCATTCAACGTAACTACTACACTGGAAGCTCGTGATACAGATTTCATAAATGAGACACGAGAATTAAGCTTCTGAACATCGATTTCAGCCATGACACAATGCAACTCCGTTCAATGTAATTATTACTAGAAGCTGGGATACATATTTCATTACTGACACACGAGAATTAAGCTTCTCAACTTTGAAATAACTGATTGATTTCAGCAATGACGCTTCGGGCATCTTCAATTTCTGGGCCTTCCTTTTGTTCGGACTCCACCTCACCCTGAAAGAGCAGCATTTCTCCATTGTCACCATACATACATGATGTAATATCCAAGTAATATCATGTCGCAGTAAGTAATTCCTTTTAATATATGTTGTTTACTCCCTTAAATTAGGGCAAGATGCTTTCCCACCAAAATAAGAATCAAGGAAAAGAAACCAACTGCAAAGCAACATATGGATTACCAGAGTTCCTTTAAGGTCTGCTAAAGCAGCATCTAGGCGCTTGCGGCAGTCAGGAATCATCATCCTGGATTCAGCCAGCACATTTTCCTGAATGAAACTCGATATTAATATTATTGTAGTCAATAATAAAAGAAAAAAGAAGTATCTCATCCAAGAAAACAATCTGTAGTCAGACGAAGAACTACCTAGGGTTCCAGAGATAGAAGTGAATGGTTGACTCAATTGGCAAGTCAAGCAAGTCAGGAATGAGACTGCTATGACACTTAGAAGCATTCAAAAATATGAAGCTTCTAGCTGAAAGTGAAACCAACTAAATTACAATTAATCAGGAATCAAACACAGATCATGAATCAACATTAACAAATAATACATAAAATGCTAACGAACATTAATTTGAGAATGTTCGTCAGTTGAAACATTTATAGGCATCAAATCGTCTACCATGTAAAAACTCCTTCCTTGGATTACAATTATGATGTAGATCAAAAGAAAAATACAATTTTTTTTAATATACATCAGCAATCACATACGTGTTTTCTCATCCGGATTTTCATGTTTGTTCCATATAACTGATCTAATTACTGTGAGATTCCCTCCCTCTCTGCAGTTCTCTTAAGTATAAACTCAAGTTCATTTGTCCGGATATGAAGTTTGGCAGTCCAGAAGGATGAAGGCCACAGCTGTTATAATTGTCAGGAAATTTTTCTCCACTCTATGATTAATTGCTTCATGTGTGTGTGTATGTGTCAAATATGGCTAGTTTTCTCAAGGTGACCAGCAAAATAGAGTTGGCAGATGAGTGATGAGGCAGCTGGGAATTGAGGCGATGAAACTCAATGTGTTTGGAGATGTAAATAATTCTTAATCCATGGACTAAAAGCTTAAAACTATAAATTGAAAGAGAAACAACAACTAGTTTCTTTTTCAAGGGAAATTCTAATTGAAATTTGATTATAGATCGTAAACACGTTAGACGTAATTCCTGATGCACTGGAGGGATGATATGTAGATTTCTCCCATATTTGCTGTTTGGCAGCAGCCTTAAACCATGACGTGTGCTCTTCCGATCTCTGTTTTTCATTTTTGTTTGCAAAATAGCTCTACCATATAGTGACTCTGAATGTAGCCTCTATTTTCAATATGTTAATTGTAATTTTGGCTACCAAGGGAACAAGAAAAAACATTCATGCGTTATTATTCAGCTTTTATCACTTGTATCTGCTCATGGGAATATGAACAGCCATATCCATAAGGTGATATCTGAAAAGTATTATCAACCAATGCAGACACACACACACACACACACTCTCTCTCTCTCTCTCTCTCACACTCACTCACTCACTCACACACAAAAAAAACACAAACACACATACATATATGTATATTTTGGAAGCATAGATGTAACTGCATTCTTTTTCTCTTTGAAACACATAATTTCTTGAGTGTTAAGTTTTACTGACTGCATCAAACTGTGTATTTTATTTAGAAATTCCTATTTTCTCAACTGACTAACTGAACAATATGCTCTTTGTAAGAAGAAAGTGAAGGATCAGATCTAATTTTTTATCTTTTTTGTAAGTTTTAGTTTCACTTGGAAGATTTGTTCTTGTTATACATTCTGAATTTTCCATCCTTTCTATTTGTACCAGTTCCACGCATCATGTATAGTTGTGGTCAATGTAACAATATTTCGGTAATCTCAAGAACTTAAAACAGGTATTAACAAAACCTTGACTGAACAAACATCTGCACGAAGTTCCAAAAATCAGAACGGAGGAAATTTTGAATGCCTCAGCAAAGAAAACACAGCAAATGCATATTTTATGCAATTTAATTGTCTCATAGGCTAACTCCTAAAATGGTAGGTCTAAAGTTTATGCAGGACTCCCTTCTACAATTTCTCAAGGTGATTTTAAATCTATGCAACTGTTAATTTAATTATCCACAAGAAAATTAATCTGCCCCCTTCCGCAAACCAAAACCATTTATCTTAAAGCTCTGAATCATATTTTCACTAGAAATGAAGCAATCAGTAATTTATGCCTACTTTTTCAGGTCACTTAGACTCCCTTAAAGCAAGCTGTCAATACCTTCCATATTCCTTTTGGTTACTGAAGTTTTTTGCTCTCTGCTTATACAATAGCTGCTACATTCTCATCTTAAGGTTAATAATTTCTTTTCAACTGCTACTTGGGTAAGTTGTGCCTCTTAAATTCATTCTTTACTCTGTAAATGTGTTCAACTGATTTACCTTCTAATATAAGTTCCATAGAAGTTACCTAATTTAGTTCTCCAAATCACTCTCACCTACATTTTGTTCCTTTCATTCCTTATAACTAACTGTTCAGAAATCCTCATCACTACCCTTGATAAAAATCAAGCATTATGACGTCACTATATGCTTCAATTTGAAAAGGCATTTCCAATACGGCAATACCGAATCGGACCAACTAACAACACACGAGAATATCTTCCATAATGATCCTTACAAGAATAGGCATTTTACAGGTGAATTAATAGCATTAAGCATAAATAAAAGAAAACCTGTTGCTTCAGATCATATGGATCGGCGCCTTTGGCCTTCATGTCAGCAGTCTTTGCAGCTTCCCTTTCAACCTCTTTCTCGTAGGAGTGCAGCTCCTTCTCTATTCTCTTGCAGCTTGACGTCTTAATCTTCAGATTCTTCAGCGTCGCCATTTTGTGGGAAAGAAGAAAAGAGAATCGAACCTGTTGTCTAAACAAATCAAAATTTGTACTTCCCTCTTATCTAATTAGGGTTTTGGATCGACCATTGCAATTTATTTGCAAACTATTTGTCGTCAAAATTCCTCTTTCCCCTTTTACTTTTGGTTCAACCGTCCCTACTGCTTACACATGTTGCGAAACGTTCTTAGAAACTACGGTAATTTACATATATCGTCCCCAACCTTTCACGTACTCCAACTTTGATTTTTCGTTCCATGGTTCTCAACATTTCAAGAAATCCTCATCTAAATCCTTGATAATGAAACCTATCCATTTCCACATTTAAGTTAAGGACATTTTTACTAAAATACAAAAAAATTAATATTTTAATTAAAAATAAAAAAGGAAAAATGGGGATGGGGAGGGGGAGGGGACTCCCCTTTTGACTGGGTTGCCATTTCTGGCAGCCCTTAGGGGAGAGGAAAGTCTCGCCCTGTACTGCCCAGTTAGCCATTTCTGACAGCCAAAAGAGGAAGTATTGGCAACACATGGGAAGAGACTCCCCCTTTTTAGCTGCCAAAATAGTGGCCCTATACTGTCATTTCAGAAGGCTACGTGGAAGTCTCCTCCTGTGCAGCCATTTCCAGCAGCACAGGAGAGGAGTCCCCTCCCCCTATTTTTCCTTTTTTTAATTAAAATATTAATTTTTTATATTTTATCAAAAATACTCCTAACTTAAAAGCGAAAATGGACGGATTCCGTTGTCAGATATTTCTTGAAAGGTTAAGGATCCACAAAAAGAAAAACAAAAGTTGAAGACGTGATCTATTAATAGGTGAAAAATTAAGAACGTTAGCTGTAAATTACCTTAGAAACTACTCACTCCAGCATACAAAAATATTTCCCTTTCATTCTTTATTATATAGATTAAGAAAATATTATTAATATTATTGAAAATGTACAATTTAACAATATATTTTTTAATATACCTTTTTGATTTATTTAATATTTCACTTTAATTTTTTTTTACTATACACTATAAACAATAGTAAATTAGAAAACTAAAAAATTAATTAAAAAAAGGGGAATATAATTTAAGACGAATAAAAAAGAAAAGAGGGAATATTTTTGCAGGATGGAGGAAGTTGAAAATTTCACCAACCCCGTCACACTCTACACACTGATAATACGGCCAGGTCGCAATTTTTTACATAAAAAATAAAACATTTTGTAAAATTCACTTTATTTTGTTTTGTTTAAGCAAAATGCCCTTAATCGCTGCGAAAAGAGATCCCAAATTTTCACTTATGCACTAGGCACTCCTAACATTTATACTTACCTTTACAAAGAGTTGTGCTATTTGAATAAAAAAGGGGACTAAAACTTTTAACGGATAGAACTATCTACTTTTTTATACAAATGCAATCGGCTCTTTAAGTCAAATTTGACTAAACACGTTAGTTAATTGTCAAAAGCCAAATAAATTTTTATTAACTTGGCTAAAATGTCCTTTTGTATAAATAAGAATTATCTACACAAAAGGCCCCCTAGCATTTAAAGTTGTTATGGAAAAGACCCTTAACCGTTTATTTTGGTGCTATATACCCTTAACATCTATACTTAGCTGCAGGAAAGACTCTTTTCGTCAAATAAAAATCTGTGAGACTCACGTATATTAATTATTCATGACATGGTGTTATCAGCGACAATTTCTTAAGTGCACTTCAGAAGAGACAAGCCAATTCGGCCACTCCAAGTGGTGTTTGGGCTTGGCTAGTTGGCAGTACAAACCTCCTAACTTGTATTTTTCATTAGTGTGTCTGGGAACTAGTTCGATCTATAAGCTTGTTGTCCTATCATGTGTAAACTGACTGACATGTAAAAATAGGGAACGATATGTAGCAATAAGAAAATTTATTGTTGTTTTTTATTGATCCATATATAATACGTTGATGAAAGAATGTTTCATTTTTTCTCAACCAAAAGCCCTATGTCACTTGGCCCATGAATTCCTACAAGCAACATGACTAGACCATCTATACTTGTTAATGATAGAACTATTGGCAGCACCTCCACTCTTGTACTCCTTCCAATCCTTCAAAACCGCCTTCAAATCCTCTACCTTGGCGGCAATACTCCGGCAGCAATTGGCGTGGATGGTGGTAATTGCTGTAACATTTTTGCTATCTGTGCAGAACCCACTGAAATGAATGTTATCAAGAAATCTTGTGTTAATGCTTAATTCCCTTAGCACCCCTTCTCTCATCAACTTTGCCAAGACATCTTGCTCTTTTAGGCCGGCCGAATTATCCCACATAGCGTACCATCTTTCGACTAGTGATATTGTCTTTTGGTTTGATCTGATGAAGTAGAATCCTGTGTTGATTTTGTTATTTTCTGAGTATGCATTGCCATTGAACACATCTGTGCTTATTTGGAAGTCTACTGTCTCATCCTGGCTTAGTCTTGTAAATGGATTCCTTAGCCACAAGATGTCTATGTCCTGCAAGGAGAAAGTAATGAACCAAGATGAATGATCCCATATCATTAGTACTTCCATGATAAGTTTCTTCCATTCCAAAAAAATTCAAGTTTTTTGTTAAAGAAATCCTAGGTGCATGAAGTTCATTGGTGATAGTGATGTCAGTAATCAAGATCGGTCTCTAATATAAATATAAGGGCATCTCCAATGCAATAATATGCACAATGCACATGTGACACAAGATATATTTACGTTATAAAACTTTGTCAATACAAGAATGTCCATGGTACTTGTAAAAATTTTAGGATTGGAGAAAGTAAAATTAATGATGACATTGTCAATGGCAAAATCACATCTAGACATTGTGCTTGCTTGACAATGTCAAGTTTTTAATATGCCGGGTATGCGTGTGTATATATATATATCTTTTTTTTTTGGGCCAATTCTCAAAAGATTGTAGTATTGGAGATACACATTGACATATTTACAATGAAATATGGGTGGATATATTTATAGAAATAAATACATAAAAAAATTAATCATCTACTCCCCTTTATCCCAGCAAGATATGCTTATTTTTGTTTTTCACAAGGATATAAAAAAGTTTAATTAAGATTTCAACTAACTATATTTCAATGAAGAAATTAATTTGGGACGGACAAAAAAAAAAAAAAAAAGAATAAGGCTACCTTAATAGAACAGAATGAGTATGAAATTAAATGCCCAATGAAAGAATGTTGACTAAATGACCAATAAATAAACAGCATTAATTTAATGCTAAAAATAAACCTTTCTTGTTGCTTAGCTTGCAATTGACAGTTCGACATAGATGATTAGTGATTACCCTAATTTTTTTCAAATGTCATACGTCTTATGTGGGTGTTCACATTAGACAACTCACATGATGAGCATGCTACATGTGCGTCTACCCTTGAAGACATGTTTATCTCATTAAAATCTGTCCAAATTATAATCAGAATCAAACATGGTCTTATGAAATTTTGGTTATCTCATTTTCATATCTTCCTAAAATATATTATTGTAATGAATTTTGTGCCAAGAATCAAATTTCCTTGAATATGTAATTTAGAATATCAAACTTTTTTCTTAAAAAAAGAAAAATACGAAACGTACCGTGAAAATGAAGTTGTATCCACACTTGAGAACATGGACTAAAAAAAGAGTCCTCCTCCACATCATCTTGATAAACTCATCGGACATGTAAAGCCCTTCTCCGGCGAAATCTACGCCTTCAGTCACCACCTTATAACAGTTCAACCGCCGGAAATTGCATCGATCATACGCGGTTTGATCCATAGCCACCAGCAACAAATGATCCACCAATAACCTTGTTTCTTCTCCTACCCAAAGCCCCTCAAGAAAAAGATCAAACATGGTCGGGTACTCGTCTGCATGTGGCTCTACATAAGCTTTATTAATAATGGCTATAATCACTGTCTTCCCCGGCATGGAAGCCTTCTCCAAAGCCATCTGAAGCTCGTCTTTCTCTGTCTGCACAAGAAAACACCAATAAATTATTAGCCAAAGGGAAAAAGAAAAAGAAATCGTGTTTGTGAGAGCTTTCTTACAGAAGTTGATCCTGACTGTCGAGCTGTCTTGAAGCAAAAAATGTGTTGGTCAAGAAGGGGACTCCAAGAACAGATCAGAAGAATGATGGTTGCCAGTGACAGAAAAATTATTACAATCAAATTGATTTTGGAGCTTTTGGAGTAGTCCATGGTGTTTTGATTAATTTAATCTATCTGTAATAATTAAGATTTATTTATGGTATTTAATTTGGGGTGGAGAAGAAGGGAAAATGAGTAGGAAATTCATGCATTAATGCACCTGCCTTATGGTGCTTAATGGCGGGCACTTGTTCATTTTCACAGCAATATATGACTAGTCATAATAATTAATGTAAAAATAAAATTATTATTAACTTTATGTCTAATTCTCTATCATGCTAAAAATATCTTATTTTGGCTACCTAAAAATATTGAATCGAGATGTACGGTGGAGATGTGAAGAAATATCATAGAAAATTATGAAAATTTGCTTCTTTTATGGAAAATATATATATAATTGAAATAAAAGTTTGACTACCTGTTCAAATTTTGGTTCAAAATAGGGGAATTTCCAAAAATAGCCAAAGTTAATTACTTGACAAAAATGGTTATCTTTAGTGATAAAATTTCAATTATACCCTTCTCTATCAAATTTACAACTCCAATCTAACATCAAACCCTAAATTTAAAGTAACCCCCATGTTTTAAATCTAAATCAACTTGAGATGAATTGTTGTTACTGATGGCAATTGTTAAGTGCCTGCCACAAGCCAACTCTCCAGTTGGTGTCTGGGCATGACTACCCGGACAAGGAGCCCATGTGGAGCTTCTAGCGAACCCGCTAGGATTTTGCTTCTAGTGAGTTTTTATCAAATGAGTGGTACTATTTGAATAGATAGAGATACAAAAAGTTTAACACATGGTAGGATCCTATTAATTTTTCAACCAATTGCATTACTTTTACATCAATGATAATCACATAAATCGTTGCTCAAGCAGTTATTAAGATAGAATAGAATATTTTATATGAATAGGAGTCAATGTTTTCCCTCCACTTGTCTTGGTCCTTAAGTGACTCAACCACCTACCTGACTTCTTAGAAAAAATCCGATAGATAGCAGCTACCTAGGTCAAAGGGTCTGCTATCATCATGTTGATGTTAATGTGATCCGCTTTCCTTGACTGCCTTCAGAGGTGGGAGGTCTTTTAGAGTCCTTTTACAGATCCAATTATTGATTCTGTTAATGTATCAATATAGTTATAAATTGTAAGAAACCAGTATTAGCTTCTTTTAGAGTCCTTCTACATAACAAACTATTGGTTCTATTAATATTAATACAATTATAAAATGCAAGAAACTAATATTGGTTTCTCAATAAATCAATATTAATTTTTTACAATTTATAATTGTATTAGTATATTAACAGAACCAATAATTGGTTCTTTAGAATTTTTGGGTCTTTTGTGGATTTCGAGTCGGGAATAGAGCTCAAATATCATTTTTTTTCACACTCATTGTAAACTATTTCTCCAAATAGAATTATTTTTTGTTATATCTTTATATACAACTAGCCGCAAGTGAACAAAGCACAGAGGGCTTAACAAACATGTTTTTATGCCCGGAGTAGAACTAGTGTTTTAAAAATCGGACTAGTCATCTAACTAGAAAAGACAGCGGGTTAAGGATCAAAACTTCGAATCGGGTCTAACCCGAAGTAGAACTGATTTTAATTAAAAAATTAAAAAAAATTGTTATCAGATAAAATTGGTAAAAATAAGATTTATTTTTTAATTTTATTTTAGTAATATATATAGATAATATTACACATTAAATAGAGATTTATTTAATTTTTATGAACTTTTTCATTAATAATTATCAACAAGAAGAAACAAAAACTAATTAATATACAATATTTATTCAAATTAATGATTAATTTTCGAGGATAACACTTGAAATTAATAATTGATGCTCAAAATATCAAAATATGTTTCCATATATGTTTGGCAACTGTGGTTTTGGTTTATAAATTGTGCTTGTATAGCTCTGTTATGGGTTCATGCTTTTTGAAAGTCAAATGAATGTTGACTTTCAAAAATATTTGAGCAAACTAATAAAATGATATTACATGACAATATACCACTTATGGATCACAGATACTGTATGTGCTTCGTATGCTTGCTCCTTTTTGCATTAAAAAGGGGGGCAAAAAAAAATTGGAATATATGTGTTGTCATTTTTCCTCAGCCAAAAAGTCCTAATGTGTCACTTGGCCCATGAATTCCTACAAGCGTCATGAGTTGACCATCGAAAGTTGTTAATAGTAGAACCATTGGCAGCACCGCCGCTCTTGAACCCCTTCCAATCCCTCAAAACGGCCTTCAAATCCACCACCTTGGCAGCAATACTCCGACAGCAATTGGCGTGGACGGTGGCGACCTCTGAAACATTGCTGCTATCTTTGCAGAACCCACTGAAATAAATGTTATCAAGAAATCTTGCATTAATGCCAAATTCCTTTAGCACCCCTTCTTTTACCAACTTTGCCAAGACATCTTGCTCTTTTTGGCCGGTCGAGTTATCCCGCATAGCGTACCATTTTTTGAATAGTGATATTGTCTTTTGGTTTGATCTGATGAAGTAGAATCCTGTGTTGATTGGGTTATTTTCTGAGTATGCATTGCCATTGAACCAGTCAGTGCTTATTTGGAAGTCTACTGTTTCATTCTGGCTTAGTCTTGTAAATGGATTACTTAGCCACAATACATCCGTGTCCTGCAAGAGAATGTATCAATCTAATGTAATATATGGAAAAAAAAAAAAAGACACAAATAATTTTTTAATATATATACTTTTTATTTATGGTTTTTTTGAAAGTACAAGTTTTTTATGGGATAGAAAAAAGTGATTTTTTTTTTTTAAGAATGTGTGATTGAAATTGATTTGAAAAGTCAAATATTATAAATGTATACTTAAAATTGAGTCTGACAATAAATCGGTTTGTTTAGAAAAACTCCCTAGAACAAGGTGCAAAATTAAAGTTACCATTTTATTATATTGTGGAAAGAAAAGGGTAAATAAGTGTTGACGTCTTCATGATTTCATAATTTGACTTCGCTATTTTTGCAATATGATCCTATTACATGGGTGCCAGTAGTAAAATTTCCTTAAATTTGGGTCAAAAAGCATCAAATTTTTCCAAAAAAGCAAAACATACCGTGAAGATGAAGTTGTATCCACGCTGGAGGACATCCAGTAAGAAAAGCGTCCTCCTCCACATCATCTTGATAAACTCCTCCGACATGTAAAACTTTTCTGTGGCGAAATCTACACCGTCGGTCACCACCTTATAACAGTTCAACCGCCGGTACTTGCACCGATCATAGGCCGTTTGATCCATGGCCACAAGCAACAAATGATCCACCAGTGACCTTGTATCTTCTCCAACCCAAAACCCCTCAAGAAAAAGATCAAACATTGTTGGGTACTCATCTACATGTGGCTCTACATAAGCTTTATTCACGATGGCTATAATCACAGTCTTCTCCGGCATGGAAGCCTTCTTCAATGCCACCTCGAGCTCGTCTTTCTCCACTGTCTGCACAAAAGAAAACCACCAACAAAAAATATTACTTAAAAAGGGTGGTGGAATACGGTATTGTGCTTTGTGGGATATATATTTCTTACGGAATTTGATCCGGAGAGTCGAGCTGTCCTGAAGGGAAGAAAGCTTTGATCGAGAAATGGACTCCTGGAACTGAGAAGAACGATGATTGCTAGTAGTAAAAAAATTATTACAAGATTGGTTATGGAGTTTTTGGAGAAGTCCATGGTATTTCGATTGATGAAATTGTAATATATCTGTAAAGAGATTTATAATCTTATGTTTGGGGTGGGGAAGAAGGGAACGTGAGTAGGAGACTCATGCATTAATACAACCTGAATTCTTATTATTATTATTATTAATTTTTTTTTTTTTTTGCAACCGATGCAACCTGAATTATTAGGCTTTGATATATATCTCATTATTTCATTTTCGGAAAATAGTGGTTTTCCTTGCCTCGCTTACTTATGAGCAGTCTTTTGCCTAAATGTATCTTTTTACCATTAAAATTTGAAGATAAGATTGGGCATTTCATAGACAAAAAAAATAAGCTACACATAAGTTACGTTAGGCGATAATGATTTACACAATTCATAATGAATAAATTTTTTTTTTTTAAACCAACACATTGAATACTTGGTAGGAATTATATTTTCTTTTTCTTTTTTAATTCATATAATTAGTCAAGCTGAGCTTGCTAAAATTGAGCTTGTTGAGCAGTCAGCTTGCGAGCATTATTCTTCTCATGCTATATTACATTCTTGCCGGGTGACTTATCTAATCATTTACTATAAAATGACTATTTATTATGAGATGAAGTATAAAATATACACCACCACCATATATATTTTAATTTGTTTTCAATTGAATTAGAATACATTAATAAAAAGACATATATACCCCTACAAAGTGACCCAATAAGAGAGTAGCATTTTATTCTTTTTTCAATGGATTGGCAAAAATTTAATAGCAAAAAGCTTTAGCTCTATTAACCTCGACTTAAGTCAAATTTGTTATATAAGTAATAAAAAAATAAATTTGCCATGTCAATCCGTCCTCACTTTTTTAATTAATTAAAGAATAAATAAAAATTTTATTTAAGTGCTCAATAAATGTTCACTTTTGGTAGGGGAGCGTTGCATAAACCAATAATATTCTTAACAAATAATTTTGACAAATGACCTCAACCATTCATTTTAAGTAATCTAATGGCTCAAATCTATTGAATTAATTAAAATCGACTAAAACCTAAAGCTCTAATATAAACAACCCATTAATCTCCCACATTCCCCTAGATCCATCCACCGCACAATCTCTTCACCGCAACTGAATGACTCCGACCACTGATCATCTTCTCCAAACATCTCCACTAACCACAACCGATTGCACCTCCGACCACAATAAAAGCAAAGAACACACACGAGGAATCGATTTTTCACAACAAATGTCGATATATATAATTATATTAATGAGGATTAGTTTCAAGTTTGAATTCCAGATTTCCAGCAACAGTGAAAATTATGTTTTTTCTTCATCAAATCTTTGTGTTGTAGGTTGCTCAAGTAATTCCCGGAAAAACCAACAGGCGCATAAGGTCTTCTAGAGAAATAACGTAACTCTCCCCCTTTTAACCCGCGTTTTTTTTTTTTTTTTTTTTGGGAGGGGTTTCGTTCTTCTACCTTTAATATTTATTGTCTACAGAAAATATTTACATATGTTTATTTCACTACTTAACAGTTAGATTGTCTCGCAAAACAAATTAACCAAATTGCAAACCAATCCATTTGACGGTTGAAGGAGGCGGTAGTCGACGGTGATAGGCGGCTGAAATAGCTAGGTGGACATGGTCTGTACTTTGCAGCCATAGAAATTGGGAATTGGTGGTATAGTGAAATTGGATATATGATTTTCCATTAGACTACTTAAAATGAATGGTTGAGATCATTTTAATTTCAAAATTATTTGTCAAGATATTGGTTCATGGAACGCCCCCGTTTTTTATATTAAATGATATAAGTTAAATTTATTAAGTCAAATGTACGCTTTCAAATTCATTTACTAACAGCTACTCTCTCTGTATCATTTACCTTGTTCACTTTGCTTTTTACACAAAAATTAAGAAAAGTATTATGAAAGCAAATATAGAAATTACTTTTGTAAAATATCCCTATTTAATTAGATGTGTGTATTCAATGCAATGCATTGAACCTAGAGAATAAATCTATTAACTAGGGATACAATTGTAAATAAACCTAGAAAATAACACCAAATATAGAAACAGAACAAGGTATACGGGACAAACAAACAAAGAAGGCTAATTCTAGTTGGACAAAAAAATAGACAAAGAGAGTGACAAAATTGACATGTGTCTCATGTGATTAGTGTTGACGTAAAAGTGATATGATGTATTGAAAAATAGGATTGTGTCATATATCACTTTTGTTAGAATTTTTGTACGTGCTTTTGTTCAAACAGCACAACTCAACAAAGAAATATGAACAAGGTAAATGATACGGAGGGAGTATTATATAAGCTTGTTTTTCTTTTTCGGATTATTATTCAAACATATAGGTTTATTTCTAATTTGAGGATTTATTATTTATTCTTATACAAAAATAATAATTCTATTTAATATGCCTAATAGTAACTATCATTAAATAACGTATATTAGAAAAATTATTTGAAAAAAAATTGTTTATTCAATAACTTTTCTTAATATTTGTGAAAAGTAAATAAACTTTATATATGAGACGGGTAGAGTACCACACACGTACATTTACCTAGACTGAAACTCAAGATAAATAGTGCTTTATATAGCAATAGCATAATTATTCTTTTATGTAAACGCTACAATTTAATTTGTACGTAAGTAGGTAGTCGAGTCTTAGGTTTGGCAAACCGTCTCCTAGTTCACTGTGACGTAGAAATTAGATTCTATGATATAGAATTGTTGGTAGCATTATTGATTAGCGTAATTAAAGTTTTAAAACTCCTATTCTCTTTCGAAAGCTATCAATTTTTCTAAGAAAATAATGTGAACTCTTTATAAAGGATAAAGAGACCGCAATTATTAAAAAAAAAATGTTTTTTTAGATCACAAGTGATTTTTTGGGTACACTACTGTATATTACATGAACTCTTAATAATCAATAATAATGATTTAGAGTCCATTGTGACCAGTGGGTTATTTAAGAAACTTGACAGTGAGGTCGAAGGAAAGGGAAGTGTACATGAGAAAATTGGCAATAGAGAGCATTTTATTGGTCAAGTGGGGTTGGAACCGCCCACTAATGGTCTTCCTCAAGGAGCGCATGATGAGTTTTAGATCATTTTCATTGTCTTATAATGTTGTAACATGTAAGTCAATCGAGAGTAAGAATGACAAAATATTACACAATTATTAGAGATTTATCATGGAGTATAATAAACGCTTAAAATGACGTATGAAAATTGTTAATCTACTTTCAAAAGTAATTTAACTTTTTCTCAATCATAGTCAAGTGATATTTAACTTTCTAATTAATATTTGGCTTCTTTAGAGCCTTAGAGGCTAGAGTGATGTATAATAATAGGTAGCTAATTAGTTTATTCAAGAATTGGATTGAATCTAAATGGTTATAACGTATAACCAAGATCTGTAGGTTTGGCATTCGAGCTGCGTGTGTGCGTGTTGATCTCTTTCAGTTTTCTCAGTTTTATTTTGACTTTTTTTTTTGCTTTGAAAACTTATTTTGATTCTTTTGTTTTTTAATTACAAGGGGAATGGAGGGGAGGGACACATCGGATGAGATTTGAACCCGAGTAGTTCGGGTAAGGGGTTAAGCTTTTATTCACTAAGCTCCAAATTTACCTTTGGAATATTATTTGGAGCTGCTTAATTTCTCATGTATTTAGACCATATCTCTCTTGTTTAAATTCAATTTTCTTGTTTATCTCTCGAGTTTTCCAGTGAATTCTTAATCTTTGCATTTCTCTAGATTTGCCTTCATAAAGTATCAAAGACTTGCGTTGATACATCGTCAATACTACAAGAAATAAGTTCAATAGTCGCGACTCACGTCGCCGCAAAATGTGTATATGTCGCCGCAAAATGTGTATATGTCGCCGCAAATGTGTGATAACAGCGACAAAGTCGCCCGCGAATGTCACGGCTAAAAACCCGTGGTAGTAGATCCATTACGGCGACTTCTGTCACCGCAATCTAGGAGACACTCAATAGCGGCGATGCAGTCGTGGCTGTATGATCGATGGGTTTTGCTCATTAAAAAAGCATTATCGATGGGTTTTGGTCATTAAAAAACTTTTTAACCCAACCTAACCCACCCCGCCCCATAGCCCGATCCTTTTCCATCCATATTTAATTAAATATTGTTTGCCCATGTGAAGAGTCGAACCCACCACCTTAAATGCAAAGACATGATACTTCACCAACTGGACTAACTTGACATTTGGTTATTACTTTGCTTTTATAATATATATTATATAGATTATTATAACTATAATGATGAATATCTTCCTTATAATAACGATTTTCCGTTGTTAAAGAACAAATGTGGGAAATTTTCCCGCCAATCATATAAAGACGACGTTTATGGGTGGTCGTTTTAGATCAAGAAATATAGCGACAACTTTTACACGTCGCCGCTATAGATACTAATATACAGTGGCGACAACATTATGATGTCGTCGTACAGGGTAACGACTACTGCGGTGACTTAAAAACGCCGTTGTAACGCTATAGCAACGACATCTGACGTCGTTGCAAAATATCGCCGCTATAGCTCCTATTTCTTGTAGTGCAATATTTTCACACCTAATTTCTTTAGATACATACAGCGACTTGTCTTGTGTGCATCCACTTTATTCACTTGCCTGAACTATGTGAAAGTGTTTTCAATTCGAATTGTGTTCATCTCATGTCTCATCCCACATTATCCGCACTTAAATTCAAGGCATAACTTTGCCTGCCACACTTCTTAGACATAGAGTTCAAGTTATTTTCGATACGCATTTTATTTGTATTTTGAGTCACTTTTAAGTGAGATTTGATTTTCAAGGACCCCAAACGTTTAAGCTTGGTGTTCAAAAAAGTCTATGGTGGCCACACATCTAGTAGTTACCACATGAAGATAAAGATAACAAAAGTCCTAATTACATTCCATATATCTTTTCCATTTTTAAATATAGTACATGCATCCCATAAAAATAATTCTATATTCTTTTTTGTCCTTCCCAAAATATAGAATACACTCATTGTAATGTGTATTGTTATCAACAAAATGAAGTTATTAAAATGTAATAATTAATAAATAATGAAAAATGTATATTAGGAAAAGCGATGTGCTACTTTCTCTTACCATTAAAATGTACTACATCCGTCCCATAAAAATAGATACAATTTCTATTTTTATTTGTCTCACATTATAGTTTATATAAACGAGGTTGAATAATTAATTTCTTTTTCAAATATACCCTTAGTCCAACTACTAATAAATTTAGAGTGCATTAAATTAAATTAGTCTTGAATAAAGGTATATTAAGAAATTAAGTGTAAATTTTGTATTTTCAACCATATTAATTCACATTTCTTAATCTAAAAATTAGTTGTATGGGCATATTTTTGTCGGAAGGGGTAGTATCTTTTTTAGTTTTTACCGTTAAAATTTCAAAATAAAGTTAAACATCTCATGAACAAAAATATAAAATGGCAAAGATCAGGTCTCCCCCTAATTTTCTTTTCTGACAAATAATAATTAAATTTTGGACTAAAAAAATCATATTATGCTAAAGTTTTGGAGCTCATAATTCAAAATTTGTGAGAAATATGAATTAGTTTATATAAACTTATATATATCTCGATAATTATATTTTACCTACATGTAAATTGATTATTGTGCCTACATGCATGTGTGGCTGCCATCTAAATAAACCGGGCCAATTTGGGCATCATCATAAGGTGTCAGCTATAAATATGGGTGTTGGATATAGACTACTTATCGTGCCTGTGTGTATATGTAGCACCAATCCAGGTTTAATTTCATAGGTGAAGTGGGGTGGCTATACCATGGATGGGTGCCACATATGTACGAAGGCGCAATAACCGGTTTGCATGTAGATAAAATAAAATTTTTGTGTAAGAGACGGGATTTAGGGTTGGCATTTTATATATCGTGCACAAAAGTTGGTGCAGGATTTTTTTTTTTTTTTAGCGATTTGATTAGTCATAATTAAAATGTAACAATAAAAATACTATTGATTTTGTGAATCTAGACACAGTTGTAACTAGATTTTGTTACTACCTCCATCATGCAAAGATAGCCTCTTTTTTTAATATTATAAGGGAATGTCAAAGAGGAGAATTGAATCTTAGGCTTAGGGTGTGGAAAATTCACTTAAATAAATGCCATTAAATCACTTAAGCTTCGGCAAATAGCCTTTTTTCTATTATTAAAAAATTAAGAAAACTCATTTAAAAATATTAGAATTTAGAAATGTAGATTTTACAAGGCCATTCTCTTTTCCTATAGAAAATGCTTCTTGTCTCACTTATTTGTTGGTGACTTGATTTGTACAAATGTGACTTTTTTGCTTATTAAATATCAAGTCTTATTTTAAAATTTTAATAACAAAATGATACATTTACACACTGATTCGAAAAGTAACACAGCTTTTCTTCACCATTGGTTTCTTCCCTCATCATGTGCAAGCTTGGCCACTGGACAGTTCGTATATATTACCACATACCCCATAGATATCGAGTTCCACTCTCACGTCAGACGTCTAGTGGCATATGTGGTGTGTTCTGATTGGATGTAGGCCTCACCAGCACAAAAAAAAAAAAAAAAAATTATTTCCCTTGCCGCAATTCAATTGATTGTAGAAGTGGACGAACAAGCAAAAATTTAGGGGGTATCCTTAATATGGAGTTAGATGGATTTTAAAAATCTATACAATTTCAAGTGTCCTCAATTTAAAATTATGCAGATTCCACAAAAATCAGGTATCCTTAATTTAGAACTCTATGGATTCTATAGAACTAGTATCCCCACCCGTGCGATGCATGGGTTGAAAATAGAAAGATAATGGTCAACCAGTATGTTTCAAACAAATGCAAATATTGACTGGTCGCATGAAACTAGAAACAAAATTAGTAGAACTTTAGAATTCTCCATACATTTCCAATATATGAACAACTAAAACACATAAGTCCATTAAACATTTATACATCTCAAGATTTGGAAATCAAATCTTGAAAAAGGAATAAGAACTAACATTAAAAAACATTACAGCATCTCAAATATATAACTTCAGTGATTAAACTTTGAAAATAAATAACCCATTTAGAGATAAAGAATATATAGAAACCCTTATATAATGTCATAACATCCTTCTCGAAACAATCAACCATATCAAGGTATTAAGTCATCTAAATCAAACTAATAGGAACCATTCAAAGCAAATTACTGAGCTCAAAATAATAGAGCTAATCAATGAAGTTGTAGAAAGAAAAAAATGATGTTACCAAAACATTCACATTGCAACCAAGAACAATAACATGTGTGGTCTTGACAAATCTATTGAGTTGCTCATTCAACCGGACATCATAGTTGTCCCATGAAGTGCACCATATACATTTGATCTTATAATTAAAATACTTAAGACGAATAAATATCAATTATCAGCAATTAAATAAAGAGGAGAAAAAAATCAAGTATTAATCCAAATCCTCCAATTGAAACTCCAATCTTTTATGACCAGCTGGTGTGTCTCGAAAGCTAAGACACAACTCGCCCAATGACATCTAAAATGAAAGAAAATAAGATAAGTCACCCAAAAAATAAAGATATGTCCATAATAAATAGACCAAGAGTGTGAACTGTATATAATTATAAGAATAGACAAACCAAACAATGGGAGTTTGTCACTGTTGGCAGCAGGTTTGGCTTTAATATTAGGAAACGACATGAAATTATAAACATTCATAGGGCAGCAACGATCAGGATGTGGAATGATAGTAGTTTTATTGTCACGCCCCCCGCTAATATTCAATTTTCTCAAATTATTTATATTGGTGAATAAATTCAATAGCGGAGCTTTCAATACAAATAGCACGGACGGGACGTACAAAACAATCAAATTGTTCTCGCCTTTAGATTGGTTAACATTTTATAAGGCTAATAAAGAACACAACAAATTATATTAATAGGTTTGTTTAATTAATTTCCTACGCGAGTCAAACAATTAGAAAGCTTTTACAGTGAAAAATAAGCTTTCAGTCAGTACAAAGATTAACATTCATTTTATTATATACTAGGCATAAAAATATATGCATATTATAGAGAAGTGGGCATACTTATTAATGCAAAAGGTATCAAGTTCATAACTGCAATTGTTATAGTTTCGAAGCTAGGTTTCCACTACATACTTAACTCTACTCCTGTTCACGAACATACTCCAACTCATGGCAATAAAGGTGAATCAAAGGGTTTTGTTACTCATTGAGTACTTTGTACTCGCTCCTCTTTTTTACAATTTTGTAGATGATTGAAGACATGATCTTTGGAAAGCAAGCCATGAGTTAGAGCATGTCTGCGAACGAGAGTAGAGTTTTGCATGTAGTGGAAACCTATATTCGAAACTATTACAATTGCACTTATGAACTTGATACATTTTGTATTAATAAGTATGTTCACCTATTTATAATATGTATATATTTTTATGCCTAGTATATAATAAAATGAATGTGTAATCTTTCTACTGATTGAAAGCTTACTTTTCACTATAAAAGCTTTCTAAAGGTTTAGCTCGCCTAGGAAATCAATTGAATAAACCTATTAATAGTTCTTTACATTTTATTGCAAACACAGTTGTAATGATTCTTTAAAAATTAAATAACTTGTTACTTTAAATAATTAACCTTATAAAATGTTAATCAATCTAAAGGCGAGAACAATTTGATTGTTTTGTACGTCCCGTCCCCGCTGTTTGTATTGAAACTTCTGCCATTGAATTTATTCACCAATATAAATAATTTGAGAAAATTGAATATTAGTGGGGGCGTGACATTCATCACACAGCTAGAGCTTATCTGTATGACCCATTAGATGACTGTCGTTGCTATCCTTTACAGAAAAAGTATGGAAAGTATAAATGCTCTTAAAAGTAATGCTCTGGTCAAATCTCCGGATGAGATCATTTCGGCCTCATCGCAACTTGTATACAGTCACTCTAAAAATACAAAGTTAAAAAAGAAATAACAGTGGAATATACAATATTTCAAAAAAAAAAGTGGAATATACAAAATTGCATAGGATGTGAGAGATCAAAATGAAAGTAAAACAAATGAAAATCATTCAAGTAAGAGAAATTGGAAAAAAAAAAAAAAAGGCAGTGGGTAATTATCATTACACTTAAATAAAATTACTATGTATCGACCAAGGAAAAGAACATAATAATAATAATACTCCAGAGCATAAATAGGAATGTCTAATCAATGAAATTGTCTAATAAAGATTAGACTATTCGATGGTAAATATTCAGATGGTCTAATTGAAAAAAAAAAAAGAACAATCCCAGCCGGGTCAACTAAAAATAAAAGATATACAATCAACATATAAATTAAATAAAATAACTATAATAAAGTGAACCAAATAAAAGAACGTAATAATAATAATAACTAATAATGGAACATTCATATACTAATCGTTTGAATGCCCTTAATATGCATAAGCAGAATCAATCAAGTACAATTCAAATGTCTAAATTAAAAAAACTCCATTCTGCATGAAACTTTGAAATAAATGGATGGCATCAATTTTCTCTTCAACCAATTATTTTAAACATTCAAACGGTCTAATAATAACAAAACATTCTAATACTAATCATTAAAATGTATTAAAATACCAGCATAATTATTCAAGCAGGACAAATGAAAATAAAGGCACATAATCCATAACCAGTACTTCACCCGTGCGTTGCACGGGGATTATCAAATGGACACAAGTATGACGAATGAGGATATTGAAATAAAAAAAAGAATTTCAATTTCATATATAAACTTTCAATAAGCTATTGAAATATTGCAATATTTTTTTAAAAAATAAAAATAAAATATGATGATTTGCAATATTTATGTGGAAAGTGGAAAGTAAAAGTCATTTATTTACCGAACCTACTGTGATGGTGAAGAATAAAAGATCTATATACTAATTAAGATATCGTTGAGCGATTATCACTCTAATGACAACCATGAAGCATAGATTGGTCAATAAACAATTTTTTGATGGTGACGAATAAAAGAATTTTAGATTGCTCAAATTATTATTGAACGTGATTTTGATGGTTTGCTTTGAAACCCATTGAGCTCAAATATATAACTTCCAATTCAAACTAACATCAATACTATTAGAAAAATAGAAAATGAATTCAAATCCTCTTCAAAAATAAAAAAAAGAATTTCAATTTCATCTATAAACTTTCAATAAGCTATTGAAATATAGCAATCTTTTTTTAAAAAACTAAAAATAAAAAATGATGATATGCAATATTTATGTGGAAAGCGGAAAGTAAAAGTCATTTATTTACTGAACCTATTGTGATGGTGAAGAATAAAATATCTATATACTAATTAAGATATCGTTGAGTGCTTATGACTCTAATGACGTCCATGAATCATGGATTGGTCAATAAAAAATTTCTTGATGGTGACGAATAAAAGAATTTTAGACTGATCAAATTATTATTGAACCTGATTTTGATGGGTTGCTTTGAAACCCATTGAGCTCAAATATATATAACTTCCAATTCAAAGTAATATCAATACTTTTAGAGAAATAGAAAATGAATTCAAACCCTCTCCCAAAAAAAAAAAAAGAAAGACTTCCATATGATTTATGTCCCATTTTCGGGGGCCAACAAAAAAGTTGAAACTTTCTTGCGAGCTTGCAAAGATTTCAATGTACGAAGATGAGACATAACTCGCAGGAAATAATTGCTCATGTAGTGGAATTTATCCATCAACCGTTATGAGGATTATCGTTTGGTAGGCAAGTAGGTTTGAGAGAATGCAAAAGATAAAGTTCTCGAGTTTTGTGAGTGCTCCTTCAACCTAGTCAAAATTGGAGTTTGCTTTAGAGTTACGCCTCTATTTTTATGGCCTAGTTGTTAACCCAAGGATGAAGAAGTTCAAAAGCCACTCTTTTAACCAAAATCCATCCCTACATAAATAATTAAATCAAAACGTGGAATCAAATACCAATCGAGAGATCAACAAAGTAAATGATTCACTTGGGAATTTTTCTGTGAAAAAACTATAAGAGAGCTACTTCTTAGAATAAGCCCAATTAATTGGGCTTATTCTAAGAAGTAGCTCTCTTATAGTTTTTTCACAGAAAAATTCCCAAGTGAATCATTTACTTTGTTGATCTCTCGATTGGTATTTGATTCCACGTTTTGATTTAATTATTTATGTAGGGATGGATTTTGGTTAAAAGAGTGGCTTTTGAACTTCTTCATCCTTGGGTTAA
>CAVNYN010228711.1:0-42038 GCA_963692815.1 Nyctanthes arbor-tristis | reverse complement strand
GTGGCGGGGGGGGGGGGTGTTGGTTTTGTTTGTACATGTAGCATGATTGAAAGTTGAAATGAGAAACACCACGGGTTTGAGTTTGAATTATCCTGAGGTTAAGCGTCAAGATTTTTATCTTATAATTCTAGTTTGGCCACATGCTTTGCACTTGTTTCTGCTATAACTGTGTATATATTAGTGTATATAATATCTTCTATTTCTAGACCATAGATTGAATAATTTATTAATTTGGTTAAAAATGATCTCCCGCTATATATACATAGTGAGATTATCCTGTCAAACTCACAGGTCATGTACAGGATTTGTTAGTTTGGCTTTTTTTTCTTCTTTCTTTTTTTTTTTTTAATTTTGTTTTGTCAAATTGTTAGTTTGGCTTAATTCTCTTAACTTTATACATGATTACAACTATTTGATCGAACAATCATCTTCATATTAGTCATTTAATGGACTTAGGACAAAATTAAATTAACTATGTTGAGAAGATGTTAAGCTAAAGTTTGTGACTCATATTTTGTATATTTTTTTTACTTATTTTGAATTAGAGTATTTAAAGATAATTATTTAAAAATTGAGGTATCTATTTTTTAATTTTAAAATGTGAGGACCAAATTGAATTAGATTTAAAAATTATTGAATACCACCCCGAACTTAATTGAATAAATTAAAAATGATTGGGTAGTGGTGTAAAATGTTTGTTCTAATCGGTGAATTCTCAACGATCTCGTTCTGTTTTTCCCGCTGTTGAGCCCGGCTCCTACCTTCAACAGGTGCTTTAATTGCGTCACCATACTGATGATTCTCAGGGCGGTGTAATATTCCTGGAACATCCTCGCCGCACTCACTAAATAGATGATCTACACATCCACACATGTTTCGCTTCTTGAAAGTGCCGGTTGGTCTCATGGAAGAGGATCTCTTCTAAGAGTGGGGGTCGCGGCTGCGTACTGTTTCCAAGGTTGTTTTTCCAGGTTCATTGGCCGTGTTCGGATTTCTCACTTGTGGTTACGTCTCATTTGCTTAAAGCAGATGAATGCCACCCATTTGGTCATGTTCATGGGGAGTTTAGATCGTTGTTTGCAGATATGGATTGTGGTCCTTACAAATTTATTCGTCACGGAGCGAATAAGGTTGCCCACCCCATAGTAACCCGGTCTTTAGCCTATTCTCTTTCTTGTATTTGGGTTGACCATTGTCACTTTTTCCTTTCTGGGATTCTGCGACATGACTCTTTTTAACTTTTTACGGCTAATTTTTCCTTTAAAAAAAAAAAAAAGTATGTAGGAAGATTAAGATTTCAACTTTAATCTTTAAATCGCTTTTATGAAAAGTATATTTAATTATTGTTAACTTTTACTTATTATCTTGTATTAAAGTAAGAGGAGGTTTCTAAATTTGGCCAGCATATTGAAAAAGGATATGTTATACGTATAAAGGAGAACGAGGTCCTATTGGTTGATTCTTGAATTCCAATTGAAAGCCAGTTTCATTGTACCACAAGCATTATGGATTGTACAATTTTGACCAGAAATTGAATTTTGACTCTTCCACTCTTATATATTTTAGATTTAGATTAGATAGATTAGATTAGTTTAATTATATTAGAAATTGAGTTGAGCATTGTCATAAATACATGTGCTTTTTCAAATGAAACCTACTTTCATGTGTCCAAGTATTTTGGTAGTCACCGTAGAAATTTAAATAAAGAGAGAATTAAATGGAAAATATGATCAACGGCACCTTATATTCATATAACAAAGGCAATATTTATCTAATTTTCTGTAAAGCAACGTTTTGTTTACAAAACCTGCGAGCTTAAAGTAAACTAGCTTTAAATAAGTACACAAGAATATAAGTTTAAAACTCATATGTTAGTCCAGATAATTATACAAGATAATTACCATATATTAATTCCACATTAACTAATTAAGAGATAACTGATATTTGACGATATAACTTTCAATCACGTGAAGTAATCAGCTTATCTCTTAAGGTCACTAGTGACTGATTATATATTAATTAATTAATTCATGTAAAAAATTGTATTCATATATATACACGAATGTATGAGCTTAATTATATAGAGAAGTATCCAATAATTTCTTCATTCATGTATTAAGTTAGATGCATGTTATGGGAGACTATAAACTATTAGCCATTTAATTCCATCATAAAACATTAATCCTTCCCGAGTTTTCTACAAGCAACAACAATGGAGAATTGTATGATCATTAATATTCCCGAAAAGCTCAAGGAAACTGATGAATACAAAAGAGCCACGGAGAAAGAGTGGGATTCTCGACAAAAAAAAAAATAAATAAATAAAAATTCAGGTTTCATTATTTCCCAAAAATCCCATTAGCACGCATTTGCAGTTTTAATTTCTTTTTAATCTCTGATCTTGTAAGTGTAATAATGTATGGGCTGAAAAGCAAAGCGTATGCGAGAGTTGAATAAGAGAAATAAAGCTGAAGCACGATGAATGCAGCAAGAGCAGTTGAATAAGAGAAAGAAAGCTGAAAGAAAGCGTGTGAATGACTTGAAAAATAGATAAAAACAGCGCGTGGATGAGATTTGGGAGACTCGAAAAAAGGTGTTTGAAATTCTCTCCTCTTTCAAGGTTAAATTGTTTCCTAGAATGGTATAATATTAGTTTCATATTGAAGTCGAATTAGTTGTTGATGATATACTTTCTAGGACGAGGAAAAACAAAATTCGAAGGAGTTATTGCGCAATAAGGTATGCAAGGAGCTCAAGAAGTTGGAAGCAACATGCCAAAATATGGCTTCTTTGCTGCATTCATTGGGGATCCAACTCACTAGTTGGTCTCACCGTCCGTAAACGAGGTCGGGCATACTTCATTATACTACTCATAGTTTTTCTATTATCTGAAAAGCTATTATTAACTTTTTATAAGTCATTCCAGACAAACTTTTATATACTTAATTATACTACGTACTCATAGTTCTGTCTCGAATATTTTTAACTTCTTGCTTTTGCTTTTAGAAAATCAATCAAAAACATGTATCTAAAGCTGTTCTTAACTTTTCAAAAGTCATTCCCGTCGAACTTTTATATAACAAAGTTCTTGCTCAATGTGGGCCTTTGCTTGCAAGGTGTGACAAATAACGTGCATGGTTAATGGATAATTGATTATTGTGCAATTGTTTGAATAGGACTTCAGGTAATTAAACAAGGCTTAGAAGAGAGCACTATTGATGTTTCACCCCGATGGCACTTGAGGATCTGATATGCACCACCGGGTAGAGGCCGAGGAGAAATTTAAGCTTATAAACCATCTCAAGGAGAAACTTTAACTTTCTGATGATAGTTAATCAGCAAGTTATACCCATCAATCTTGCTTTCATAGGATGGAAGCACATTACATTTTCTTTTTATGTATGAACTTTTTCTCCTAGCAAGCTTGTAAGTGACTTTTACATGTCTTCCTTCCCATACTACATTATTGATTTCTCAACCAATGATGGTTACTCATATCATTTCCCCATGAGATTTCCTCCTCCATTCCTCTCGATGCGAAAATGTATCTACCAGAGGATCAGTGTATAGTCGAGGACAAGTAATTAACATAGGTACAAAACACGTTCCTTGAGATTTTTTGTCGAATAACAAGTTGATAACTAGTTTGTCTTTTGACTTCAATACGACTTCACAAACATATATAGGCATCAACTACATATACATATTAGCATAACATGAAGATGTTCCAAAAACATCATGCTATGCTCAGAGAAGTTTAATGTCATAAAAATACAATTAATTCTTACATAAGATTGGATTGTCCAGTAAAACTGGAGAGCAGGAGCACACACCTTATTCTTTTTTATTTGTCCCCAAATTTTGTCATGTCAATATATATTTTCATTTAGAGGGGAAAAATGATTAATTATCAAGTGAAGAAGTAGCTTGATCTATAAATACATTTGCTCATCATGCAGGAAAGCATCCAAGATGATATGTATAGAATGAATCCTGGTTGAGATCCAGATTATTAGTTCTTGCAGCCTCTGTTGCTTCTCCGGCGAAACCACCGCTGCACATCACATAATTTACCAATTACTACTTAAGTACTATAATTAAGCAAATAGAGACATTTTTTTCCTATCTGACTTCACCGGTCTAAAATTACACATTCAACTTCAGACCTATTAATTTATTAAATTATTTTTATGATCTTCCAATATGGTTACCTGATGTTAAGGCAAGGAAGCTGAGATGTCATTAGCATATTGTTGTGTTGATTTTGTTGATCCCAACCTCGTCGCTGCTGTGCCATTCCCTTCTCCTTTTCTTTTATCTATTCGCATACACACACATATATATATTCACAAGAGAATCAAATATATGTATATCTCACAAGTTGTACAGTGTCACAACCCTCAATCGACTGCTTTATACAACATGTCATGTTTAATCAAGTAGTTCTTGAAGTTTAGAAATAGAAATGGTACCTCTTTTGCTAGCATAAAGTTCTTTCTTGTATTGCTTTCTCCTGTCAAAATTCAGAATATTGTTGTTAAGTTTGGAGCAGCAAAAGTTCAACATGGAAACACATATATATGGGAATTTTGTTAAAATCAATACTGCATTTCAAATTCTCCCTAGGGAAAAAAGTCATGTACAAACTTTGCAACTCAGGAAGTAAGGTTGGATTGGCTCGCTCGTTTTATAATAAATTCTTTCATCAACAGATTACAGATGCGTTATGGGTTCAATTCGATGCCACCCTAAAGTGTACTAATAATTTTAGTACGTAGTTTAATAATATAGGGACTAACCTTCTGTTGCAGTTCAGATATCGAATCATACAAGAGTTGATTCTGTAAAGACGAAATACATGCCTTAGAATACCCATATAAGAAAATTAATGGCAGTAGAAACAGTACCAAAAACTTAAAAGAAGTAATTGAAATCATACACAATCATTATCTTACTTTTTTTGATCGAATATTCTTAAGGGCAACTTCAAGTTGTTGCTCCAAATTCTGAAGATCTCTCAGCCCCATTGAGTCAAGATCTTCCCCCATATAGTGCCTGATCAGGAGCCAAATTATAAAGAAACAATAAAGCATATATGGACAAAACATAGATCCTTTAAAATTCATGATCTTCTCTATATAATATTATAACTTGTGTACTTGTATTAGTTACCTATGGCTTCTTTGCAGAAGCTCTATTCTAGCCTTGAGTTTGTTGTGTTCAAAGCTCCAGTTGGCCTGCATAAATGTGAAACATTCACACATTATTCCACGAAAAAAAGGGACAATAATATATTGGTGCGTTATATATATATATATATATATATAGGTATAAAGGCTAAAACAGGCAAAATTTTAACTTCTTTTTGTACCACCCTAATCTACCTCAACAAAGTGCTATATGTATATTAAAAAAAAAAAAAAAAGTAAGAATGCAAGCTACGATGGCGGTTTCTTGTTAAGATTGATTCGATCGTGGGATTCAAGACTTACAGGTGACTCGGGAATGTTTGAAACTAATGGCTTCTCGGCAAATGAATACCTTTCATATCGCTCAAGGATCCTGTCCATGCTGTTAATGAAAAATATATATAATGTTAAGGCAGAATATTACTCTGTGTGTGTGGGTTTGTACATATATATAATTATATTATAAATTCAAGTTTTTCCTCTCTTTTTTTTTTTCGGAAATTTTTTCACAGTTTTTACTATTAGTCTGAGATAGAGTTTTGGATGAAAGCCGTAGAGTATGTGGTACTCTCCAACAAACTGAGGTCAACAAAATAATAATTTTCTTGAAAAACCCTAGCATATATTCCAATTTTCATGGTATATTTCCAGAGCATAATTAAGCATTGAAAAAGAGAGAAATAATCTTTGAGAAGCTTTATATATCTTTTCTTGTAAGAAAACTAGTATTTTTTAGTATATAATATATAAAAGAACAAAAAAAATTTCATTTTCTTTTCCTGTGTTTTCTTGTTAATTTGTCATAAAGGTTATACGTACCATAAATTTCATTTCCCGGGACCAAGTAAAGATTAAAGTCTTGTCTCATAATTTCTAGACAAATACTATCACCTTCTAGCTAATTTATATCGGTGATCCATCAGAACATCATATAATTAGAAAGAAATAAATTACTTAATATCAGTTGATTCACTCAGAAGTATTATAAATATATAATCCAGAAAGCAAACCCTTTATTGAGAAATACTATAAAATCCGAGTAATTATTTCAAGACCAATTAAGAAGGAATCCAGAAAAACCCTTAACAGAAAGAAACTAAAAGTGATGAGTGAGGGTTCCTGAATGAATAATAATAAAAATAAATAAATTACCAAGAATCAGTGGAGTACTCAAAGAGCTTGCCCATGTGGGAGAAGACAATCAAAGCCACTTCTGCATCACACAAGACAGAAATCTCATGAGCTTTCTTGAACAAACCATTTCTTCTCTTTGAGAAGGTCACCTGTCTGTTCACTTTATTCTCTATTCTCTTCAGCTGTACTTTTCCCCTCCCCATTTTTAATTAATCCTCACTCAAAAAAAGAAAATTTTAATTTCTTTAGCCCTAGAAAGCAAAGGAGCAAACACTCTGTTCTATTTTTTGGCTGGTTTAAAAGGGTGGGTTTCTTTTCTCTCTTGGTGTTGGTTTTGTTGGTGTTTCCATTTTTTGGTGAAAAGAGCAAAGTGAAGTTTCCATGGGGCAATATTATTTTTAATATGCTGTCGGATAAAGCACGACTAGTGATAAGAAACCACCATAGACTGTGAAATTCATGGATTTACAAGGAATGAGTTGTCGAGTTGCTATTGGATGGAAGCATTTCAGGGTTTGCTATCCGCTGGATTTCGATGGTTTCAGGTTTCTAGGGACTCTCCGTACGATAAGAGAGACCTGTAAATATGTAAATTTGTGTACGGTTTTCTTGTAAAATTAATGCTTTGTTGTTGATTACTGGAATGTGTAACTCCATGTTAACATGCATATGAAGTAATTAATATATGAAGAAACACCAAATTGGGTTGAAATTCTAAAGAACTAATATAGCAACACCGTTTCTTAACAAGAATCAATATTGGTTTTGTAGAACTAGGGTTGTGTTTGTTAAAATTTGATACTTTCGACACCTCTGTTCCAAATATATATAGTCTACTTGGTTTTTTTACGTGGATTAAGAATTGTATTGAAAACATATATTCTACAACCCGTATTCTTAATTTACCTTTATTTAATGAATAGAATTTAAAGTTGATAGTTTTAACTATATATTAAATGAGGATAAATTAGTGAAATAATGCAAATTAAACTTCTTAACAAAGAAATAAGACTATATATATTTTTTGGGCATCTAAAAAAGGAATAGTGGACTATATATTTGGGGCAGAGGGAGTACAATTTGAAAAAATTACAATAATGAGGTGAAATGAAAGTTAACGATTTTCAAATGAATAGTTGTTAAACTAGTACTTATTGGAATTTTACAACTTGAAAATTATATTGGGAATTTTAATGTGTGAAGGAATTAACACGAGTAAAAACAATATTTTAACTACATTAACTAATCCAAGTTGACTCGTGAGTTTAAAATCTCAACTTGACCACAAGTGCTCATCAGGCCGTTCCACAAAAAATAGAGTTTGCGCCCTGAGCTTTGTCTTTTGCTTTTTTTTATTAAAATTGGGCCGACTCAACTTGTCACCCTCTTTGTCTTTTTAAGAGAGGGGAAGAAAAAAATACTGGCTACAAACATGCTTCAACGAAGCAAGAGCAATGTTTTCGGCCTAATGAACCAGAGAGGTTAGTCCAGGCAAGTGATATGTCCTGTTTTTGAGATTGGCCCGAGCTTTGGCTTGTTCGATACGAGCGTCCAGTCTGCTCGATTCAAACTTTTTACATCCCATGACCAGCCTAGCCAGCTCTCTGTTGTCGTCCCAACCTTGAATCTAGAACCCTTATCTTCAGTCTAGAAAGGATAAAGTTCTGTTCAACTTCTATTTCAAAATATGAAAATTGATAAGTGAAGCGGGGAAAAAAAGAGTGATAAAGATGTGATCTGATTTAACCTAGAATTATTCTACTTGTAGAAAAATCACTTTTACACCCCCATGTAGTTGTACATACTATATATACACAATTTGAACACACCTTCTATATTTACTTAAAGTCCACCCATGTACTTATCAAAATAAAAAATTTACCAAATAAATATCAATTACATATTCTCTAAAGAAAACAGAATTTCACACTTTACAATAATCTTTCTATACATCCCTACCACACATGCTCCTATAAATCTAATTCTCCTTTACCACAAAGGTAAAGCTCCCAAGAACAAAGTGATGTGATATGTATGTATCTAAGATTTTTAATGACACGGGCTAATATAATTTTTATAAATTTTTTCTATATAAAATTTCAAAATTTTCTTGCCGACTTGTGCTGGCCCGCCCTGAGTCCGTCAAGAAATAGTAACCAACTTTTTATCAATTATTTTACAGAATCAATGTGGGTTCCATAATGAAGTCGCGTGCATATTACTTTTTTCCAATTGTACAAAATATGGACCTTATCAATTTTCTTTGAAATTAAGTGTTGTTATGTAAGTAAGGGGCTTTCTAAATGGAATCAGTGTCGGCTCTATAGAAAATTTGAACTTTTTGCACCTAACCTTTTTAATGTCCAAAACTTAGTAAAATATTCTTCCATCAGCAGTAAAATATTCTTCCATCAGCGTGTCAATTATATAGATTTTGGGATCACTTCCAATTCTACATATTTGTGGGAAGGGTCAAAGGCTTAAAGCATAAGTGCGCCATGCGTATAAAAGCTGCAATTGGCAAGGAATTGAAGTCCGGAGAAAAAGATTTATACTACATCCGTATCAATTATTTGGTTTCATTTTCCTTTTTGAGATGTCCCAAATATATAGTCTTATTTTTATATTAAAGAGTCTAATTTGCATTATTTTTTAAAATATATCCTTATTTAATACTTTAATTATAACTATCAAATTTGAATTCAATTCATTAAATGAGGACAAACTACGAACGCAGATAACAAAATTTGTCTTTCCAACATATTTCTTAATCCGTATGAAAAATCAAATGGGACCAAATAATCGGGATAGAGGAAATAAAATGTTTAACAACACATAAATGCTATCTATGCATATAAGGTGTGCAAACTTTATACACACTCTTCATGTATTACTTAAATGTTCTTGACCTCATCTTCTTTGAAATTAAAACTTTTGGGAGTGTAAAATTTAAAGTGTGTATACAAATTATGTACACCTTGTATGCACAAATAACATATAATTGTGACTTGAAACCTATTCAAAATATGTAAAATTGTGAACGTTCTCTTTCTAATTATGCACCTTTGTATGGTGAATAAGTCCAAAAACCCAGTTCGATTTTTTTACTTGAACAGTGAATTTAACTTTAGCCATCATTCCAACAAGGTAGTGCTTTGCATCAGAATCTCCAATAATGAATCAGAGCACATGGAGCCATCTCCTTAATTTTAAGACCGGTCTCCACTTTAAATAAATAACATTACTCTCTCAATAACCAGGCATCAACTCTCAATTCTCATGCTGACATAGCACTAATGTGGCCGCCACGTCTCACATCTTAGCATCACGTGTAGTCCAAACTTGTTGACTATCCACACCGCCAATGTGGCAGATATGTGGTAACCACGTCAGCACACACGGGCTCCATAAACTTATAAATCTGTATAGTAAACCACCATTTTTCAGAATAAATAAAATCAGGGTTCCTTTTTTTCTTTTTCTTTTTTAATCACAAAATCAGGGTTCTTTACTATTGTATTATGGAAATCTTGTGTAAACCTCAAGCTCAAGTACTAATTGGACAAATGATATAAAACTCGTTACTTAGATTGGCATTGTTGGCTATGCGCGTTAAGTTGCATTTTAGATGCCTTTTATTCAACGGACATGTATCCATCACATAAACTGATGCTAAGTACAAGTAGCATACTAGACAGGTCGAAGGAGCAATTCCTGCTACTATGCCGGTATGGAGGAGGAACAATTCATTACATGACCCAGAAGATACAAACCTCAGTTACAATCTCTATCCATAAGACAAACATACAATTTTCAACTTTTCATTCTTTTTTGAGCTCGATCCAAGTCTTCGCTGTTGCTCACATCCTGAAAATTCCCGGCTGTAGGTGTAGAAGTTTCGTGCTCCTATAGAGTAGTGAAAGGTTTAAGATAAGAGGAAGGACAAAGAAATGTAATGATTACACGATTGGAAAGCAATTTTAGATCCGAACCGCATATAAGTTTCAGCCTTTTTTTTCCCCTCCTAGTATATTATCAAATGTACTATCTGAGGCAAAGATTCATAGAGCTATCATAACTGGGATCACTGTAAGAACAAAGAATAGCCAATACATCAACAGAATGTTCTGTACCTTAGATGACAGTTCTCGATTTGCTTGTTTCCCAAGATTGATTTGCACTGATATGCTAGCTTGGGATAGATCCACACCTGAGCTCTGAAGTGCTTGTGTCAATGAATTCAGTAACCTGGTCATATTAGCCGTTAAAATTTTAAACATACAAAGACAGAACCAAGCTACAACAGAAGTTAACCAGGGAAAGAAGTGCAAGGCATTGCACTTTACTTTGTTCGGCTAGACATAACATACAGCTTTTGCCACTGTTGGAGAGCCCCTTGGAATGACTCCAAAAGGAATTACAGGAGGCTAAGCCATATTGGACAAACTTGGGATCGGATGTTAAATAGATCGTATCAATTTGTTTAATCTAGTTCCATGTTTAGTAAAAGTTCAAATGACATTAAAATTAAACTAAACTGTAAGTTGATTGGTTGTTTTAAATCCTATGAACCAAAAAGATAAGGAACGAAGCAACCAAAAAGATAGGTTGCTTCCCATAAGATTTAAAACCTAAATTGGGAAATGCAACTCACTCTTGGGAGTAGACGCTCGATATGTTAATTGTGCCCCCTTCAATTGTCAGCTCCTCATGAGGATTCAGAGAATCAGTAGTGATGGGGCATTCAGTTGACTGTGCATCTGATGCTCGCAGAGGTAACGGATGGGAGAAGACCCCACTATTTGGGGCTGAAACAGGCATGCTTGCTTGCAGTGGCACATTCATGCCAGTTGCCTTGTTTGCTAGTGCATTCTGAAGTTCCATTGCTCTACAGGAAGCATCCCGGCTAGAGTCTGACTCCAGAGGATTCTGTTGACTTGGTTGGATGTTTGAGGTGGCCGCAACATTGCTCTCATCCAACCTTCCGGGGTATGCTGAAACAGCACCAGCCCCATTCTTCATGACTTGTGGATGGCCAACAAAACTTTGAACACGCCAATGGCTGTTCCTCTATCTCAAGCCAAAGGAGATAAACACATTACGAATCAGGAAACGTTTCAACACACCAAACTAGCACATATTCAATAGATCCTCCAACATATTTGGCTATAAAATGAACCTCTGCTCAGGTAATTGACGAAATTTGAGCAAATTGCTGCACAGAAACTTTGAATGGAAAAGCTAAATACGCAATATAAACAAAGGACAGATGAAAATTTCCAATTGCAATTGATTCTACACGACGCTCTTCCGATCTGGTCCTCGGACAACCGGTGAACAATTGAAACACAACTTATTTGCATAGAAAATTATCACAAAACTAAATTGGGCACTTAAGCATTTGCTTATTAGCACACATTCTGTCTGGATGGCATGATTTTGGTTCTTTATATGATATAAGTAAACATGTTAAGAATGGTCCACAAATATGCATGCATATAAAGGAGGTAGTGAGGTAAAAGAAATTATCTAGAGCTCTAAATTTGCAAGAGCATATAATTTCACTGGGGAGACTACAAAAGTAAGAAACATGGTCTACTTGGCCTTTTTTCTTTTCCCCTGGTATTTCTTATAAGAAAATAAATAGAACAAGGCAATAAAATTATACGGAAAGTATAAGACAACTCTAGCACAGTGTAAAAGTAGTTTTCAATATGCACTGGCATCGCTGCCCGTTGTCAAGAAAAGGATATCCAGGAAAACTCATCCTTGTTTCTTTCTATTCATTTGATATCAACCAAGACCTCCAGGAATTTATGGAAAATATTCTGGTGGCTAACAAAGATATCACACTTTGGCAATTACCATCAACGCTTTATGGCACAAGTGGTGACTACTGAGGAAATAGAGTTCATGCTTTGAAAAATTTAAAATGCAAACCAGAAAATATATTGAGCTTTCATATAATGTATCAAGATTCTACCCATGGCATGAGCTTCGTGGGTTCTGAACTCCATGATTGGAACGAGCCTTCATATTTTTGCAATTTTTCCTGTAAAAACTGTACATATTGAATCACCTGCATCAGATCAAAGCTAACAATTAGCCAGAAACTTCTTGATAAACTAAAGAGTGAACTACACAAAATCTTTTTGTCATAACCATGTATAGAGTATCGAACTAAATAAATATTTGTCTCAATTTGGATTACTGAGTGAACAACGGCCAGGATATGGATGAACTGGTAGCAGAAGTGGACAAGGCGACCTGGCCATGACTCATGCTCTCCCCCTTTCCAGACTCCGGTTGCTCCCCTACTCTCCCCAACCAACAACCCCACCCCACCCCCAACCCCCTGCCCCCCCAAAAAAAAAAAAAAAAAGGTTCCACCATAGTTGCTGTACTTATCCCCAACCAATTGGCCCCTATTTCTCCCCATTTCTGCACCACAATCAGCTTCCCTTCAGTTTTTTAGGACAGGGATCAATGTTTAGAACTTCAAATTGCTGGCCTGGCAAAAACGCAACTTTAGAGATACTCAAGGTTCCAAACACATCCATGGTTCGAAGGTCAAAATGACCTCTGGATATAATTATATGGCAAACAAACTGCAGAAAAATTAAACCAGGCATATTGTGAATCATCTTTCTCAGATTTCAGGTAAAGAATTCACTCCAAAATTTTGGGCAATGTTGTATCTTTCATTATTTCTGGATTTCCTTGTTACAGTTGTGTTAATTTTGATGTTAGTGTTATTAGGAGAATGAAGGGAAGGAGTGACATTCAAGGAGAGAAGGTAATGCATATTTGTCACAGTACAAGTTCAAGAAATCAGCTGATAAGGCAAGTTTCCATAATCTATCTGAAGAGGTGTGTCAAGTGTAACATTTATAAATTACAAGAGGTTGTCAATCTATTTTGCTCTAATCAAATGAATCATGAATGCTAAATGAAATAATGTACCTCCAACAAAAATGATGCAGTATCTCTCTTCTGATCACTATGGGGTATCAGTTCTCTCAGTATCTGGAACCTGAATAACAAGAAAAGTTGTATAAGTAACAGATGGATGTCCCAGTGAACCGGAATGATTAGCATCATATTCGTTGATCAAGAAACCTCGATTAGTAAATTTAAATTCGTCAAAAATGGTGTGTTATACTCGGATATGTCCAGCGGCGGATCCAGGATTTATTGCTTGTGGGGGCGATTTGTAGCAGTGTTATAGTGGCCAATAACTGGCCAATAACGTTAAATTAGTTGACAAGCGGTTATTTATATAGAAAGTTATATTGAAAGAAAAAAAGACAATCATTTCTTATTTTACCCCAAAAAAAATCACAAAGTTTATATAAACATTAATTGTACATCGAAATAAAATAAAAATAGGGAAGTGAATACACAAATATATAAATAAATAAATAAAAAACATCACATTTACTATATATATATATATATATAGTTTTTTTTTTTTTAACACATTGAATCTGGTAAAGATTGATGTTTTAAGGGAGAAAAAAATTATCAAAAAGTATATAATTTAAAATCAATTTTTCTGGTGGACTATACATAAAAATAGTTTTTTTTTTTTTTTGAAGACTATATAAACAGAGAATTACATAATGAACATTTTCAAAACAAAAAACAAAATGAGAACAAAAAGAAAATGTTATTTGTAAAATATTATCAAAAGGAGATATATAAGATATGAGAATTGGTCAAAATAAACATGTAAAATTTGGGAATTGAACCCATGACCTCTTAAAAGAAACACATTAAACTCTTACCACTACATTAAATACATCTTTTTGACATAATTTTCAATTGTTAATTTATATTTTATTTTGGGGGCAAGTTTATAAAATTTAAAATTTTCCTAATACAAAAAGAACTTTTTAGGGTTATTGTGGGGGCGACGGCTCCCATCGCCCCCACTCTAAATCTGCCCCTGGATATGTCAGAGTAAATATACAGGCATTAACTGGTTAACCAATCATAGCTAACAGCAAGAACTGGAATTACAAGAAAAGACAAGCAACTGCAGAAGACTTCACAGACAGTTGTTTACTTATTATTTCCATTTACCATAAAATTTTACTTCAACAAATTGGAGCGATTGTGATGTCAACAAAATTAGATAGAAGAGCAGATATGTGATACAAGAGTGCATATAAGGATCATGGGTCTTGGCAATCCGTAATCAAGATCAACAAAGCAAGATAATTCTAAGCATTAGCATTTAGAAACAACGTTGATGACTCTACCGTTCAATCCGATCTGCCTTGTGAATGCACGCACCATTGTCTAGAAAAAAAGACAGTTCAATCAAACAGATATATGACTGTCATATTAAATACATGGTTCGAATTATTCCAACATTCTATGAGTAAAACTTATAAGAATGTGTCAATTATCCTTGTTCCCAGTCCACGCCTAAGTTGCAGAAGAATCAGCCAGGCATTACCACCCAAAGAATGTAATTATAGAACAATAACTAAAATACAGGCAACATTCTGACTCTCTGAGAATGTGAATAAGCAAAAGAAGCAAGCAAGATATCTTTTCAAAAACCATAGAAATCAAATGTTTATTAATCTCCCTTTATATCCTAAGATAATGATTATGCCTAATCACTGTGAACAATCAAATATCTTACAAGACATCTGCAACTTACTTTGCAAACAAATGTATGAGTACTACATCCAATAAGTTCGATACCAGAAAATATTAAAATTCTGTAAATGCCAGCAAATAGATACTAACTTACATGACTGAATGTTACTGAATTTATTTAATTATAATTAATTAATGGACTTGAAGAAATTCAGATTAACACCAAACAATAACACATGAAGAATGTAAAATTTAGGCACTAAAAATCTAGAAAAACTCACCTCTCATTTATTTTGCTTCTTCGGCGCTGCTCTGTAACCGAATGCTTTGACCTTGTTGCGTTGGCCTTGTCACTATTCTTTCCATCTGTTTCCGCAAAATTTAAAGGAAAATAAAATAATAAGCAACAAGCTACAAGAAGCTGGACTCATATTAAATTCACTCCTAACTTAAAATTGAAATAAAAAATGGAAAAAGTACTGGAATGAAAACTATACCATACACAGCGAAAACACAAAGAAGCACATACACAGCCAATACTTGTACAGAAATACCTACCTTTGGCATTATTGGTGGATGGTGTGGAATCTTTTCGGGCAGAAAACTCTTCCACCTCCTCTTCTTCCTCTTCTTGATGACCCTTTCCAGATTTCATATTTTTGTTATTTCTTCAAACAGTTTCTCTGCATAGAATTAAGAAATTCAAAATCCCCAACAACAAATCAAACAAAATAGCCGAATTGAAGCTTCTCTGCATAGAATCAACAAACCCGAAAGCCCAACAAACGAATCAAACAAAATAGCCCAAAAGGCACCACCATACAATCGGAGATCTATATGTGATGATTAACGGACGAAAAGGTAAAGTAGAAAAGCTAACAAGATTACAGCTTTGCAGGTGAAATTTAACTTTTGTCGGAATTGAGTCGGATATTCAAGGTCGCCTAACTGCTACCTGCGGCCTTTTGCACATTATTAAACAATGAGATGATTTTTCTATGTTTATGTTCATTTATATATAATTGAATTGATTACTGGAGCGGGCGTGTAGTGTTTTTTTTACTGTTATCACACGCCCATTGTTCACATTCTTTACTTATTTTGAAGAAGAAAATGTCTCGGAAGAGCACATGTTCAACTGAATCTAGGCGTCTAAATTTCGTGGTTGACGGGGAAAATGATATAAATCAAACGTATAACACCACTCGCTTAAAAAATAAGAAAAATTGTGTAGTTCTGATCAAAGTAAAAAAGAAAAAGTGTGTCGGACGAGTCTAGATATGTTGTCAAAGATTGTCTCCAACATTGTACCGCCAATAAGAATAGTCATGTCACTATAAAAATACACGTCACTAAACAGAGGCATAAATTGGGACGTTAATTAACTTTTAGCTCCCAGCAATCCCTTGGTATATTCACTCAACACAACGCACACCTCCATTGAGTTAGTTCTCTTCTGTGACATATTCGAAGTTCAATTCAGTTAGTTCTCCCCTGTGACAGATTCGAAGTTCAACTTTGTAATTTCTGGCAATAAAATTCCGGCCGAATCTCTGTACCTTGTTGTGAAGGACCGACTTCAACTTCCCCAGCGTAGAAGTGCAGGATTAGTTAGCTCCCTTTTTTTACCTCAATTTGTTCCAGGAGACGACAAAATTCCGACCAAAATCCAATCTGTCCCGACGATAAATATACAAAACTGGGAATGTACATGAAACGTATTTGGTACACTTGTATTAGTTAATCCGGTGGGGTTGAGATTTTAGCCAAACTATTGTCAATAGAATGATAATTCAACAAGAATGGTTCACATGAAAGTGAAACATGTCTCATTCAAAATAAAGCTTCATAGCCTATAAAAGTAACTGGATTCATTCAAGACCCCGATGAAATTTCAAGGGTTGTGGGATTCACATACTACACGTCAACTAGAATAGATTAAATTTGCTGAACTGACATCAGCTGCAAACAACTGTTGAAATAGCCATTGCACATCATAATGGCAAATTCTTACTGAACATTTACGCAACTAAGCCAACTGAAAAGTGATCGTTCCAACCACACATGGAAGACTAATAAATTCTTATCATAATAAACTAGAACACTAATTGTACTGTAGGCTTCCTCAGCATCTCTGCCCATTTTCCATCTCCTGGTTTGCACCTGATAAAATTTCAGCATGGCTAATTTAGATAAGAATGAGAAATGATGGGGCATAGCATAACAAAAACTTCGTACAACAAAAAATTTTGAAAGCAAAGCAAAGCAAATTATATTGTGGCAGTTTTAAGAAGCCAGTGCTAATTTTTCTCCATGGAACGACTTCAAAAGACCGCATCAGCTGGGGGATTTATATCTCCTCCCCACTGGGCGGAGGAAGAGATCATTTCTAGAGCAATATAACAGCACTTCCGCAGAAATATTTTTCTTCATTTTGTTTCTTCCCGAGCAGAGCCGGGAAGGGGAGATTGAAGCATAGAGTTGTCTGAATTCTACTCAAAGACATCTCTTTTTCAAATTATACACATCTTTTTCCCACGCAGGATTTAAATACCCATATCATAGCTCAAAATGTAGCTGTTTCTTGACTTTAGCTCAATTAGAATGGTAATCTCCTCTATAGAATACCCAGATTGACCTATTAGGTGAGTTGAGGAACCATACTTATCCATCATTCGCTCTTCCGATCTAAATTATTTCCTCTGTATCTGAAGTATTCAGAGAGTTAAACCCCAAACTGTTAACATAATAATTTCCAAAAGGTAAACAGCCTCATGGAAAATACTGGCATCTACGAGATTAACAGAGAAACCAGAACAAATATGTATTACCAAAAGATATGCGTGCATAATTTTTGACTTCTTTAATTTACATCTAACATCCTACGTCACTATAAACCGAAAAAACCATATAATTCAACTTATTATTTCGCAACAAGGATGATGACAAAAACAAGCAGCATGGTCTTTTTTCAATAAGTTGAGCTTCCTCCGAAGGACATATACAGATACAGTCCAGAGAGACAATCCTCAGGAATCTCTTGCCTTGCAATATTATTCCTATTTCCTAATGGAAATACCTTTTATTTTTCTTTAATTTGGTAGGTTACACTATTCCGACCCTGCAAATCTATCCACGTCATTCATGGTAGACTCTAGGTATGGCAAAACACAGGAGAAAGCTTCCTTGGGAAAGACAAAATATGAAAAGACAAGATCAAAAACTAGAACGAAAAGTGGATTAAGTCACACTATAGTGTGGTTCCGAACTTTGAATCACTAAATCTATATCTTTCTTTTATTTATTACTAAAGAAATTGTTATTAACAGTTGGACAAAAATCAGTACTAGGTTATTCAGTTTCAGAATTTACCATTATCTGGAGCACAGAGTTGAAAAAGCTTAACCCACCATTGTGCGCTTTCTTCCCCTCTGCCTCACTGAAATAGGTTATCAAGAAAACAACAGAAAAAGGATACAAAATTTAGAATAGCACATAACCAGTCGCGTGTTTGTTTCAGTCCCAAAAGAACTAAAGATTAATAGATCTCTCAACCAAAGGGTACCTTCAGCTAGCCTATTGAAAGTTGCTGACCACTGCTTTGAGGACTTCCTGTATGCCGCAAGTATTCTACTCATCTATGCAATAATAACAGCAAACAGTCAATTTGAATTCAAGTGCCTCTTTTAAATTAAAAATAAGGTAAAGTAATTGACGACCTAACCATTGGAACAGAAACACATAAACAAGCCGGCAATGTCATCAAAATAACCACTAATGCAAAGAGATAATGCATCTGTTGGCAAAATGCTGATATGCCAGTTCTGCAGTTGCCTTGTGAAACTTGATATAATAACTCCATTTTTACAAAATTTATCCAACCCACCCACCCAAACTAAAAGGAAAAATGGAAAAACAGAAAAGAGTTTAGAAATAGGAACAAGTCAGTGCCAAAAGACTAATCTTTTGTGCATAAAGATAGCAAAAAATTGAACTGATTCAGTTTTATTTCTCATGTCTTCTCAACAATCAAGTCTGGCATGTAATGAAATTTTTATGGCAGACAAGGATGCTCACCACATCTCCACATGAAGAATGCATAGAGAGCAATGCTCTTTCAAGTACATATAAATCAACTGCTTTGTCTTCTGGAAGGGTTGATGTGAAACTTAGACCAAAATCAATTAGTACCTGTAGAAGATACAAACAGTATCAATTACCATTTACAATTGGTGAGAGTCAGAGATGTCAAAGTCAGAGCCCACCCTCCCACTGCCACCCAAAGAGCATGACAGAACTGACAGAATAGAATAGAGCAACAATAGTAGGTGAATCATAAAAACAATGCTCATAGAAGTAGAAAACATTTATAAAAAATTGTTAGACAATAACCCACCAGCTGATTACTACTCTTCCGGATTAACATGTTTGACGTCGTCAAATCACCATGGATGAGGCCACCGTCATGTAGTTTGCCAATTGCATTACCAATCTGTGTAGCAATATCATTCATCTGTTCCTCAACAATACCACGTAATCCAAAGTCAAGGAATACATCCTTAACCGAGGGACCTTCAACATATTCAAATGTTAATGTATACAGCAATGGGTCAACAGCATAAAGCACCGGAGTAGGAACACCAAGTCGCCTAGCTTTGGTCATGCACCTAGCCTCCTGTTCCAACATTAAACTTATAAAGTCAAACAAGCAACCAACTTTTATTACTTAGCTATACTATTCAACAGAAGGAAATGAACTGATATAGCACCAACCGCATTTAGCCGTTTAAGTGTGAGCTTCGAGTCCAAAGATGGATGCCTATACTTCTTTGAAAATCGCTCCTTGACAATAGACCTCGTACCGACAAATGTTGACTCAAATACTCGCTAGAAAAGATAGAAGACAAAAACTATGAAAGTTAGTACTTTATCATTCTTGTTAATATCTGGTCAACAAGAATTACGAAACTACACAAAAGGGTTTTCACTCTTTTCTTTATGATACAGTTCTCTACAATTTTAAATGACAATAAATGAAAACCAACCAAAGATTAAAAAAGCTACTCATTCATCGATGTCAGCATACAAATACTCACTTACCGCTTCAGCACCTTGCTTGATCAAAACCAAAGAGCCTTCGGAGCCATCCAACTTCATCACCATTGTGAATGATTTGACGTATCAAGATTCCCTTCCGATCTAATAACATCAGTAAAATTCAGTACAGAGTTAACAAGGAAGATTAACAAGCACAGCAAAACATTTACAAATCATTTGAAGCACAAAAGCTGGGAATATATAGACTTGTTAACATTCTGATTCCATTTCTTCAAAACACAAGTAGAATGCCAACGGAGGCCTCATAGAACATCTAGATGTGATTAGTTTAAACAAATTCCTATTTCTAAATTCAAATAGAATGCTAACAGGGGCCTTTTTAACCATTCATTGTAAAGAAAAATTATAACGTACCCTTCCAGCTTTGAAAGAGGACAAACCAATATCACAAAAAGTTTGCTTTAAGATGAAATTTTAAATCTTTGAAAAGTATATCCTCCAGCCTACACTAGAAACACAGAAATAAAAGAGTCTTTACAAGGGTCCTTTTCTGTTTCATGGTTCCCCCATCGTCCACTGCCTTGGCACGCTAGTAAACCAAATATGAAATATGATAATGGCAAAAAGTATCTAAGTCCAAGGTATCAAATCAACCAGATTCAACCCAACACTGTTATAGTTAAACAAAAGTATCCCTGTCCGGTTTCCCACTTTAAACTCAACCAAACTCATTACTCAAGCCAGTATGCTGTTTACCCGCGGTGCTATCCGCCTGTAGATTCTATTTCGAATTCAATAACAAATAATATACAAAGCAGCATACAATTCACACGATGGTACATGTGCTTTCTATTTTCCAATTTTAGGAGTAAACACGACGCTCTTCCGATCTAAAAAATTAAAAAATTAAAAAAATTGAGTAATATTACAAAAACAACAAAAATAAAGAACATAATATAATAATTGAGAAGCAATTCGAGGAAGAAATGAAGTACCTTTTGGCAGGCAGAACCTGGCGGCGCGGGGAGTCTCAGAACTCACTGAGGGATGCTGCAGGCTGTGGAATAGCAGAAGAAGAAATACATGACCGCTCCCTAAAAATTAGAGGACTTTATATTGCCCCCATCTAAGATCTTTATATTTTTGGGTGTTTACGCGATGAAAGGGGGAAAAGCGAAGATCTTTGGATGGGAACGTATAATAATGGCTACTTGTGACGATAAGATAAGTTCAAACACATTATAATCTCGTCAACTATTGATTTGATAACTGTTTATTTATAATAATAAATTTTAAATTTTTATAAATCTACACCACTCATTTTACATCATTATAATTTTTCATTATAATTCAATTTTAATAGAGTTAATTTCACAAAGCGTCCTCAACCTTTGGTTTAAGTCTCGATTTCATCCCAACATTTGTTAAGACACCCCAAGAGCTCCCTGCATTTGATAAATTCGAACAAATCGTCCTTTTTTACACTATTTCATAAAAATTTTAACAAAAAGACGATTATACCCCTTAAACATTTTAGATCGGAAGAAAAAAAGTTTAAAAATAATAAAAAAATTAAAAAAAAATTTGTTTAGATAAGACCAACAATGCATTAAGTAAAAAAAATGCATTAAGTAAAACTAATGTTTAGATAAGACAAAAAACAATAATGGAAATGAATATGCCGACAAGGCAATAATATTTTAAAAATCAAAAAGTCACTGAAGTACCGTTTGCTATAAAACAATATATAAGTACTTGATAAATCAGCCACTAAAGCAATAGCATCCAATTAAGCCTTTCCAAAAATCTCAAGCAAAATACAATATTTGATATCTGCAAAAACAAATGGAGCACTGCTTTTAAAATCCAATAAAGTAATTTTAATAAAACTAATATAAAGTAAATATACTTAATAATAAAACATCTAACGAAAACTAATTCAAAATAGACTAATTTTCTAACAAAATCTACACCGTCATTTTCTAACACCTAAAAATATTGGAAAAGGTTAGAATTTAGTAACATAAAGAGAAAAGCCCCGACCCATAATAAGGGATCACAACTACACTGCCTGTCCGCATATACAAATCCAAAGCACAAAACAATAACCAACAACATTTGCTGATTTGCATAAACTATCACTTTAGTTGGGCTTTCTTTTTTTAACTTCCAGTTGATTTCTATCAATCAGAAACATAGGAATCCAAGATTACTAATTTGGTAATAGAAAAATCCGTCTTCAACTTATATATGGCTAACAGTCAGTACTAATAAAAAATTATTTAAAAACACTCAATTTTGATGAATGATTCTACAACCGATTACAATGCTATAATAATAACTGAAAAGTGAAAACCGAGAAAATAATGATAAACAAAAAAATAATTATGATATGAAAAAAAATCTGAAATCAAATGGGAAACCCATATAAAAAGGATTGAAAAGGGGAAAATACCTCTAATTTAAGGCTATAAAATCTGAAAAAGGAGAAAACAATAATAAACAGAAAATAATGACGACACTAAAAAAATTCTGAAATTAAATGAGAAACCCATGAATGAGCAGTACTTCAAAAAGACTCCAAAAAAAAAATGCCTCTAATAAGCGAGAGAAATAACATAATTAATTGCACAATCGGGGTTATAATATGTCATAATTCTATAATTTGTCTTTAATAATCAAATAAGAAGAGAAAAATTAAAGAAGATCAGGGGCTTAATAATCAAGTAATCACCTTATCATTAGGAAAACCCTAACCTTGCAGATTGCAATTTGTGAGTTCAACCCCAGAGATTGGCAGAAGTTTGTCCAGCTCCGGCGACGGTTGATGATGATGTTTGACGCTCAAGCTCGTGACTCTTGTATGAAATCTGAACTCTGAAGGCTGAAGAGGGACGTTTGTTCAAGGCTTCAAGGAAAATGTCGATGGCTTCAAATTTTTCTTTTTTTTTTTGGGTTCAAATTATCATAGACTTAATTTGGGGCCTGTTTTTTGATTACTAATTTTTGGGCCCAAGAGCTAGTCTTGAGCAGATTACTTTTGGGGCTACAGATTTTAAAAAAAAATCATAAAATGGGCCCCTTGAATTTTTGAGCCCAAAGCAGGTGCTTGTTGGGCCTATTCTCAAGTCCAGCCCTGAGGGCACATTATAATTTTTCTTTACAATGAATGGTTAAAAAGGCCCCTGTTAGCATTCTATTTGAATCTAGAAATAGGAATTTGTTTAAACTAATTAGGTCTAGATGTTCTATGAGGCCCCTGTTGGCATTCTAGATGAAAATATGAGTGCTTTAGATAATTGGGTCTAAAATTGACAGCCACATCAAATCTAGACATGTGATCTACAAAATAGCAGAAATACACACGATCTTTGCAAAAATACATACGTGTAGATATGAGAATAAAATAAATGGAAAATTAAACCAAAAAAATTAAAAAAATAAGATACACCAAAATCACCCACACGACAAGCCCTAACTAAAACAGTTGAGAATCTCCCCAGATTTTATGGGATATTGCTATTGTGATTCAAATGAGATAGAATCCCACTCTTGATAATTCCAAACCATGTATATATCTACGATTATTAAGATACACCCAGAATTGGAAATTCTGAGTAACTACATCAACGTTGAATCCTAGGGAATCATAGATATTATCCTTCCAGTGTGAGATATGGTTTCATTCCCAGCCTTTTAAGAATCTCTGTTATTTTAAAAACTTTTGATTTATTTATTCATCTATACTTCCCTTTAATCACAACCGAGATGTCGGTCAATCGATAATGTTTTCTCTCGATGATTTTTGTTAAATGGATTCCATAACGGGTTTATAAAATATCATAAATTGTATGAACATCTTTGCACAAAGGTAAGAGGATTTTTGTAAATGGATTGCTACTGACTTTTTCCTCTTATTTGTCTGTTGTTGTTGAGAATGTAATATGAAGTCTCGAAATTTGGTATTGATTTTGTTCTCCTGAACCTAAAGTAAAAGAAGGTAAATATGGGGTTTTTTTTTTTTTTTAAATATCATGAAAGAATATCATTACAAGCGGTTATTAGTTATTGGAAAGAAAAATTAGTAGGGGTTTCATCCGGCAAGAGTTCTGAAAATCTCTTGCTTACATACACTTGAAATTTCACCAGTACTTTGCTCACTCCATTCATATTGTTAACTTTTTTCTGAATTCTGTTCAACTTCGACTGCAAGCATAAGGTTCAGCACTTTTTTTTTTTTTTACTTGCATGCCCTTGATACGCCTACATCAGGGGTTAACAGTGGGCCATAATATCTCTACTTCTAAATGATAAAAGGTCAATCGTGTAGTTGGGAAGCTCTAAACGCTCGTTGAGGGAATAATTTATGTAATCATTGAGCATTATTGTAATTAGGTACATGCTGAGTTTGGATAAACAAACCATAAAAAGCTAAAAATAAGGAACATTCCCATAACTATAAAAAGCTAAAGATGAGTATCCCTTTTGTAGAGTTACTAAAGATCAAGCGCATGCGTGTTATGGGCAATAGTTTAACACTGAAACAAAAAGTCATGTATTAGAATATTCAGTATCGCAGCCACGTGTCGTATAACTTTATATGTATTACTTACAGAGTATTACATATCAAAATATTTAGTATCTTAACCACGTGTCATAGAACTTTTGATAATGTATTACTTACAACTTACCATGATTTATTTCGAAAATCGATGCATGTGAACTAGCAGCAGTCATTGATATCCACATTATGTATCAAAATATTTAGTATTGCAATCACGTATCATGAAGTGTATGCATGCACGTATCAACAAATGGTATCGAAGTTCTCGAGCTACCTATCCACAACTATAAAAAGGTAAAATGAATATCGAGGCTGACAAATGATTTAATCGACTCTATTTCCTATTTTTAATATAAATACATAAAAACATACGTGCATGCTAATAGTTCAAGGCATTATTAACAATATAATGAAGTGTATGCATGCATGGATAGATATATATTATAACAAATGAAGTGTCCGCATGCACATACCAACAAATGGTGTCAACAGAGTCCAGAACACGGGGGATTAGACGGAGAGTTTGAGAAAGTTCAGGACTCTATGGCAACTTCTCTTCTATATTCTATTTAATTAATTAATTATTTAATTTATGAAAATCTAATTCAAAACCTGATATACGATAAAATGTTTAGATAAACGGGATAACCCTACAACTTCAAAATTCAAACTAAAAATAAAGATTACATTAAGATCTTATTAATTATTAAAATAATTAAAAAAAATCCAATTAATATTAAAATATTCCTTGAAACGTGGAGAGTAAACTTGCAAACAAAAAAGTGTAAAAGTGAAAATAATACACATAGTTAGGTATATTTGCCATCAAGCCCAAAAAAATAGTATGTGAGGTAATTTTCCCCGAAAATATTTTCTACAGGCTTTTGTTTGTTAATCTATATGCTTGTCTTTGCTTCTAATAAATGAATTGGGACATAATAATAACTTAAAACAACAGGGTCAATAGTGGAGCCAAGAGCTATTATAAGGCTGGGCCGGGCCGAAAGAGGGAGCCGTATATTACGCATTGCTAAATCGCCTTTATATATAATTTTTTTTTAAAAAAAGAGCTAAAATGGAAATTTTCCAATTTAGGGGGGGCCGGGGCCCAGCATGGCCCCCCCTTAGCTCCGCCCGTGAACAGGGTCCCTCACCAAATTACAGAGAATGGTGGTTTCAAATCATAAATTAATAGTATATATGAAAGGATTTTCGTTTTTTGTATACAGAATTCTGAACAAGATATGAATTTATACCGTGGGAAAAGAAAAAGCTACCTTAATTAGTTTGCATTCTAGTTCTTAGAAGAAGAAGAGAAGAGGATCGATGAGAAGAGGATAACGAAATGAAGAAGAAGAGGGAGGTTGCGAGACTTACCAGTAAAGCTTGCCGGACCGCGTCGATAGGGAGACCGGCGTGAGGAAAAGGAACTCTATGGAGCGCGCCTTGAATTGATTGCTGCTAAAACCCTAGAAAAGGGAAAATAGAGCGTTTTCATTTTTTTCTCCATTTCAACGGATAACGCAGATTTCACGTTTTCCATTTGATATAGAAAAAATTTGAGGCATTCTCGAAAACGATGTTAGAAAATGGTAGAAGGGAACACGTTTTACGCATTTTCGAAATTGGAAAACAGAAAATACTTTAAAAACGCCAAAGAGAAAGCAACCTTAGGTGATTTTATTTTTCCAGGGAATTGAAATTCCATATTTGTTAAAATATAGGATTATTTTTTAATTTATAAAATATAAAAAATTAGAAAACACGCCCATGAATTGATAATTTCTCATTTTCAATTTCTTTTTCTTTTTTGGGGATTTTATGTAATATAATATTGCTTGCCAATGTTAACGAATATAAGATCTTATAATAATTTTGAATTTTCTAATTATAGATTTATAACTGGGTTTTATCTTCATATTCATGCATCAAATTTCTTACAATTTCTTTTTTAATATAAGCTTCTACTTATTAAGTGCATTACTGGATAGTTGATAGCCTCAAAATTATTAATTGAATTATGAGTGGTATATCATCTGACGAGGTTATAATCGTCAGAAAACTTCACTCTATGTACCATATCTTCATAACCATTCTCATCATATTATCATTGTCCATGAAAAAAATCACGCAAGACAAAAGCTTGACATTAGCTATCTTTTTATTCATTGTGGTTTGATTTCGTCTCAAATATAAACATATATTCAGCTCAGAATTAAAGTTCGCATAGTTTTGACAATTAAAAAAATTTGGCAAATAAAAAATACATGAAAAAATTTACAATTTATATAAAACTTGATAATTTTTATAAAAAAATAATGACTATCAAATAATAAAATTTGATAAAAAGATTATTTCCCTGGAAAATAATATCTATCAAACACCAAAAGATGGAAAACAACTATTTCTAGGTGGAAAATTAAGTCAATCAAACATGTGTAATTGACATTTCCCATAAAAATTAATTTTAGGGTGCGTTTGATTGTAAGCATTGAATTTACTAGGAAAGAAAATATTTTCTTGTCAGTTGAATTACCGGTAATTGAATTCTATAGGAAATAAATTGTAAAGCGTTTGATTGAAAGTGATGAGAAAAGAATGTAAATTACCTAGAAAACAAAAAACATACACCCCATAAGAAAATATTTTTCTTGTTTTCAAGGAAAATGTGGTCATGTAACCAAAAGAGGAAAATGATTTTCCGAGAAAAAAATGTCAATCAAACACTATAGAAGTAGGAATTTAGGTAGAAAAACTCATTTTCCATGGAAAATCGTTGGTAATCAAACACACTCTTAGTAAATTCAATTACCTAGAATTTATTTTCTTTCTATGCATTTTTTATATTTCTAATCAAACAGTACCTTAATATAAAATTTTATCATCTCGTATATCATATAAAATAAGATACTTATCTAAACAGATCAGGCTAGAAATTTATCAATGGTTACTTTTTATATATACCATAAGTGGATTGTAGGGGAATCAAGAGTTTGAAGAGCCCACTAAAAAGTATCATTAGACTACGTAGATGTTGACCTATTAATTATTTCAAATAATTTTCTTGATTACAAATAATTTATCAATTATTTCAACTTTATTTCTTTGTACCAAATGGTTGGCCGGAGACTTTATTAACCATTATATATATGAGTTTTTTAGGGAGGGGAGTACTCTCCCTAGGGAGAGTATCCATATACTTAGCCCTCATGTTTGGAGGAAATTAAGTGGGCCCATTTGATTCCCTCCAATCAGGGGAGGTCAAGTCAGGGAGTACTCTCCCTAAGGAGAGAGTACTTCTCTCCCTAGAAAGACTCATTATATATAGGGTTAATTTTACAAATTGTCCCTAACTTTTGAGTTAAAAATCAGTGGGCCTCTAATCTTTCATAAATTCACACGATATGCCTTTTTTATACGGATTCCATTAATATTACTGTTAACTTTCTAATAAAATTACCGTTATACCTCTTAACTTTTAAATTTTAAAAACAAAAAATTTAAAATATTAAAAATAATAAAAAAGTAAAAAAAACCCACCTCTCCCCTCCCAAGAACAACCACTAAAATGCTATCATTTTCCGCTGTCAAAATGGAGAGTGAATCCTCCCATTTGCTGTAAGCAAAAATGCTGTCAGAAATGACAGCATATGGCATGGGGTGAATGTTTTCTTTTTTTTTTTTAATTTTTTTATTATTTTTAAATCTTTTGTTTTTAAAATTTAAAAGTTAAGGGGTATGACGATAATTTTACTGAAAAGTTAACGGTAAAATTGACGAAATCGGTCAAAAGAATCTATCATGTGAATTTATAAAGTTCTATGCTAGGAAATCTCAAAGTCTCATTTGCCCTCCCACAAGTGCTGTGATATGAGCTGGAACACTTGGTCAAAATTCACGCCAAGAAATTTTGAGTCTCATTTGCCAACTCCCCTCCCACATAGGCTAGAATAAGAGTAGGGATTAGCCCAATTCTATGCCAGGAAATCTCAGGTCTCATTTGCCAACTCCCTTCCCATCATCATATAATATATAATATAATAATTTTTAATTAGATTTGGATTCTCAATTGTAATTTTCCCGCTCTTTTACTAACATCATCATGATGTTGGTTTTCAACTAGTTTTATTTTTCAAGTTTTAAAATTTAAACTTTTCTTATTTAGATATTCATCACGAGTTTTCAATAATTTTTATTAATTTATTATTTTTTTATATTCCTTTTTCATTTTAGTTTCTTCATTTCTATTTTTTTAGTAGTTATATATAATTATGAGTTTTTACAATTTTTTATTATCTGCTACTGATGTAAATTTAACGGCAAGTAACTGTTCAATTTCTTATGAATTAATATTTTTTAGAATTATTCTTCCCGTTACTAAATTATTCGAAAATGAGCGCATTATAAACAAATTGTCTGGTATTATCTCTATTTATTTATTTACTTATTATTTATGTTTGTTTGATTTTCAAAATTTCCTTTACAGAGTCCTTGATAATATAGAAACGAAAATTTATTTTAGAATAACTTAGAAACATATTTCAAATAACTTATATTACAACTGAAAACTTAGTTCAGAATAACCTCGAGCAAATCAACTGATTTATTTATTCTTCTTTTTTTGCAATAAAAATCCATTTATTTACGTCATGCCAACAACTAAAGACACATAATGTAATTCTATTATAATAATATATGGCTAAAATTTATTTTCTTGACATTTATGATCTAACTTGAAAATCTTTGGGATTATTTTTTTAATCTTTGCTTTTATATAATTTATGTTGTAACGATTAGGTTGTAGATTATGCAAATAATTTATTTTTTAGTCTTTTTTTAATCTTCCCGTTATTGAATTATTCGAAAATGAGAGCAATATAAACAAATTGTCTCGTATTATCTCTATTTATTTATTATTTATGTTTGTTTGATTTTCAAAATTTCCTTTACAGAGTCCTTGATAATATTGAAATGAAAATTTATTTCAGAATAACTTATATCACAACTGAAAACTTAGTTCAGAATAACCTCGAGTAATCAACTGATTTATTTATTCTTCTTTTTTTGCACAGCTAAAGACACATAATATAATTCTATTATAATAATATATGGCTAAAATTTATTTTCTTGACATCTATGATCTAACTTAAAAATCGTTGTGACTATTTTTTAATATTTGTTTCTATATCATTTATGTTGCAACGATTACGTTAAAGATGATGCAAATAATTTATTTTTTAGTCTTTTTTCTCCATAGATGTGAAGCCTTCAAAATATCGACTGAATTTATGTTGTTATTTCATTTGATTTAATTATTATTGTGACTATTTAATGTTTTTTACAATTTATGTAATGAATTTTTTTATATGAAACATTGAGAATTTCCCGTGCAACGTACGGGTTGAATAATAATTGATCAATATTTTTATTTGACGAGGATAATAATGAACTTTAGCGAAATTTTTTGAACAAAGGGACAAGAAATCTACAAGAAGAAAATGAACTACACAAAAAAGAAAAATTAACCTCTCTATTGTGATTATCTGATATTATTTTTCTTTTTAGGATGTCACACATATATGGTCCTCTTTATATTAAAAAATCTAACTTGCATGTCTTTACAAATATATCTCTATTTAACATTTTAATTATAACTATCAATTTTGAATTTTAATCATATAAAGGATACGTCGAGAGAGTACTTTCTTATGAGTGTGAAAATTTTTATCTAAACATGTATCAAGTGAATACGGGTATATACTCACCCGATACATATTATTAGACTGTTAACTAATAATATTAAATAAGTTATACGATTTAAAAGTGAAATATAGTAAATGATTAATTGAGTACATAAACAAATCACTATTAATATAATATTAATAAAACATTAATTTAATGAGCCAAATACTAAATTAAAACTATTTATTTATTATTTTTGCTATCAAAATCTGATAATGTGTATTTGTCTAAAATTTTATTATTCATTAGTGTTGAACTTTTTTGAAAATTAATCATCTCGTACAACGCACGGTGAGAGACTAAACTTATAGTTACAATAGTTGATTGTGATATGATTATTTATAGCGATAGAAATAGAGCGGGTTAGCCATACTCTGAACATGCCCCATGAGTTTTGAAGTCACCCAGACCCGCCCCAAACTTACAAATTCATATGACAGGTTAAGACAAGTCTGGCCATGGGACTGGTTGGGACGCCACATGACCCACAAAAGGATTCATGAATTTTTTCCCCTTTCAATTAATGCTAAGTGCATCGCATTATTAATTGATGAATGTAAAATAAAATAAAATCTTTATTTAGAATTTTAAAGTTCCCAACATTAACTAATATAATAACATGATTCTTTCAATTTGACAGAAAAATCCTTTCAAAAAAATTGGTCGATTAGTCAAATTGTCAGCTCTAATAATTTCTACACATTTTTCGAAATAAATTTATTAAAAATGAAAAAATGCCTGGTGGGTCACGGGGTCTGTGGTATGGGTTCAGCCTGACTCGCACCCGCCCTAGACCCACGGCGAGTAAGATAATGTTGCCTCATACTTTTTCTTTTGCCCCGATTAGGCGTGACGAGTCAATCATATTAGAGGCATGTCTCCATGAGTTTATAGATTGATGGGTCAAATTGTCATATCTAATTATTTGACTACTAATTATTACAACTTTACATAGGTTGGACGTGAGAATTTGTACGACGATTTTGGAGGAGATCAGAATTATAAATTTAGACATTTTACTACGAATATTTCATGGTAAATTGTAATTCGCATATCAATTGTAATTTTATACAATGCAACTGGTATATTGTACTTTAATTATAAAATAATGTCCACACTCGCACGTCAATTTTGATATTAATGTATACTATGTATACTATAACTCTACCCGTGCAACGCGCGGGTGAAAAAATCTAGTATAATATATAATACAACAGTTTTCAATTGAATTTGGATTCTCAATTGTAATTTTCTTACTCTTTTGCTGACATCATCACGATATTACACAATAATTTAGATCCAATTGGTGCCCCAATTAGTTTTATTTTTCAAGTTTTAAAATTTAAACTTTTCTTATTTGGATATTCATCACGAGTTTTTAATAATTTATATTAGTTTATTAGTTTTTTTATATTCTTTTTTTATTTTAGTTTCATCATTTCTATTTTTTTAGTATTTATATATAACTATGAGCTTTTACAATTTTTTATTATCTGCTACCGATGTAAATTTGACGGCGAGTAACTTTTCAATTTCTTATAAATTAGTATTTTTTAGAATTATTATTCCCGTTATTGAATTATTTGAAAATGAGCACATTACAAACTAATTGTCGGGTATTATCTCTATTTATTTATTTATTATTTATGTTTGTTTGATTTTCAAAATTTCCTTGCAGAGTATTTGATAATATTGAAACCAAAATTTATTTCAGAATAATTTAGAAACCTATTTCAAATAACTTATATTACAAATGAAAACTTAGTTCAAAATAACTTGTAGCAAATCAACTGATTTATTTATTCTTTTTTTGCAATAAAAATCTATTTATTTGCTTCACGTCAACAACTAAAGACACATAATATAATTCTATTATAATAATATATGGCTAAAATTTAGTCACATGACATCTATGATCTAACTTGAAAATCTTTGTGGCTATTTTTTTAATCTTTGTTTCTATATCATTTATGTTGCAAAGATTAGATTGTAGAGGATGCAAGTAATTTATTTTTTAGTCTTTTTTTCTCCACATATGTGAAGCATTCAAAATATCGACTGAATTTATTTTTTTATTTCATTTGATTTAATTATTATTTTGACTATTTATTATTTTTTGCAATTTATGTAATGAATTTTTTATATGAAATATTGAAAATTTCTCATGCAACGTACGGGCTGAATATTAATTGATCGATATTTTTATTTGACGAAGATAATAATGAATTTTAGCAAAAATTTTATGAACAAAGGGACAAGAAATCCATAAGAAGAAAATCAACTACACAAAAAAGAAAAATTAACCTCTCCATTGAGATTATCTGATATTATTTTTCTTCTTAGAATATCTCACATATATGGTTCTCTTTATATTAAAAAGTCTAACTTGCAATTCTTTACAAATATATCACTATTTAACATTTTAATTATAACTATCAATTTTGAATTTTACTTATAGAAAGGATACGTCGAGAGAGTACTTTCTTATGAGTATGAAAATTTTTATCTGAACAGGTATAGAGTGAATACGGGTATATACTTGCCTGATACATATTACTAGACTGTTAACTAATAATATTAAATAAGTTAGATAATTTAAAAGTGAAATATAGTAAAGTATTAATTGAGTACATAAACAGGTAACTATTAATATAGTATTAATAAAACATTAATTTAATGAGCCAAATACTAAATTAAAACTGTATATTTATTACTTTTGCTATGCAAATATGATAATGTGTATTTGTCTAATATTTTATTATTCATTATTATTGAACTTTTTTGAAAATTAATATTCCCGTACAACGCACAAGTGAGAGACTAAACTTATAGTTGCAATAGTTGACTATGATATAATTATTTATAGCAATGAAAATAGGGTGGGTTAGCCAGACTCTGAACCCTCCCCATGATTTTTGAAGTTACCCAGATCCGCTCCAAACCTACAAATTTATATGGCGGGTCAAGACAAGTTGGGTCATGGGACGGATTTGAACGCCACCATAACCCACAAAGGACTCATGAATTTTTTTCCTCTTTCAATTAATGTAATGTGCAGCGCATTATCACTATAAAAATGTTGCCTATAGCCGCTATAGGACGAAATGTCGCCGCTACAGGCCGATTACGATGATTTTGCGCAACGACAACTTTTGATACTATAGGCCCGTACCTATAGCCTCCTAGCGACTACACCTATAGCGGTGACATCAGTATCGTCGTTATAAACTCTACGGTTTTGGGTCACAAAAAATTTTTGACCCGACCCGTAGCCCGGCCCAACCCGCCCCCCCGTGACCCGTTTCTGCCATATTTAATTGAAGCATTACTTTACCTTTGCCAAAGCTCGAACCCGGAGCCTCCTCTTCACACCCTATGCCATTCACCAATTGAGTTAAAGTAATTTTCAATTCAATACTTACAATTAAAATATATATTATATAAATTATTATAACAGTAACGACGAACATGATATCTATAGTCACGGAAATTCATCGGCATAGGGCTCAACAAAGGTGGGAAATCTTCCCACCAATCGTTTAGCGACTACTTTTTGTTGTTATAGATGTCGCCGCTGTAGATGAGATCTGTAGCGACGACATCTGTAGCGACGACATCATTTTGTCGCCGCTGTATGCGACATTTTTTGTAGTGTATTAATTGATGAACGTAGAATAAAACAAAACCTTTATTTAGAATTTTAAAGTTCTCAACAGTAACTAATATAATAACATGATTCTTTCAATTCGACAGAAATATCTTTTCAAAAAAATAATAAAATAAAAAAATAAAAAAAAAACTGCCACAGATTTAATGGTTGATTAGTCAAATTCCCATTTCTAATAATTTCTACACATTTTTCTAAATAAATTTATTAAAAATAAAAAAATGCCTGGTAAGTCATGGGGTCTATGGTGTGGGTTCAACCTGACTCGCACCCGTCCTGGACCAAATGTAGGTCATATAATATTGCTTCATAATCTTTCTTTTGCCCCGATTAGGTGTGACGAGTCAATCATATTAGAGATATGTCTCCACGAGTTTATAGATTAATGGGTCAAATTGCCATATCTAATTATTTGACTGTTAATTATACAACTTTATATAGGTTGGACGTGTGAATTTGTACGACGAGTTTGGAGGATACTAGAATTATGAACTCAGACATTTTACTACGAATATTCCATGGTAAATTGTAATTCGCATATCAATTCGTAATTTTATACAATGTAACTGGTATATTGTATTTTATTTATAAAATGATGTCCACACTCACACGTCAATTTTAATATGAATATATACTATAACTCTACTCGTGTAACACATGGGTGAAGAAAATCTAGTAAGTATGTATACATGAGTTGGGACACTTAAGCCAAATCTCTACGTGGCACCACTAGTCTTCAATCACGCTTTTTTCTTTTTCATAAGGACTTTTTCTAAATAGCCAGTTAGTTCATCAATATAGCTAAAAAAAAAAAAAACAACAAATCACTAGTTTTTTTTAAAACCATAAGTGGTTTTTTGAAACCACAAATGGGTTCTTGCTTTTTTAAGTAGTGTCAATTGCTTAATATAAGAACCAACATTGGTTCCTTAGAAAATCAGCTTCCACAAGGGTTGAGATGAGAGCTTATGAAAGTTAGTTATTCAGGCAAGTTAGTCAAAATAACTGTATTTGAAATTTCTAGTTTAGAATGTTTTAGTTACTTGTAATGTACTTGAGGGCAAAACCTCTCAAATTTTGTAAATTGCAAGCTGACCTTCTCTCACTATGGACTATAAATAGCGAGGGGGAAGGTTCATTTAAATGATCGTCTTTTTTAAAACAGATTTATCTCTATCTTTAGAAATCCAAAAAATATACGACATTGGCTCTGGTCTCGAGCGAGACTTGAAGTCTAAACCTTAATTTCATATTCATCTCAATAGACTTGACACTCATATCTATACTTTATTGGCTTAGACTTGAACAAAATCCAACGTCAACAAACTTCATTAGGAGCAAAAGATTTTTGTCGGATTCTATCATGTTTGGAAGAAGACGAATATTTTTGTTGTCACTACACTTATGAAATCAAGCAAGTTGTGCCAATACATCAATACATATTTATGCCACGCGTTGATACTTTTTATCCCAGCCAATATATCAAAGAGCTAAATGGCTACAGACCACTGCAAAATGGCTCTTCAGAAGCCCTAGGGTCAAATTATTATATGATGCAGAAACCTTAGAGAAGACAGGATTCATCATCCCATTTATAAACACTTTATGGGAGTTTGGTTTTGTCTTTTCGGTTTTCAAATAGAACCTGGTCAAATCATCTTCACGTATATTTCCCAAGACTAACAAGTGCTAGTCATTTCTACACAATTTACTTCACTCATTTTATTCTTAATTTTAAGATAAAGTAAAATTCTATTATTCACTATTGATAGAGACATAGATCAAGTGTATTGATGATCATTCATTTTTATGTCAAATTGTGAAACCTGCATAATTTCTATATAAAAAGAACTTAATTACGGTCTTATCATGTAAAGAGTTTTGAATAAACCAGTAGTCTCGACGAAATATGAATCAAGAAATATTTGCCATTACTTGACTTGATTAGCTCAAGCATAGTAGTTGTTTGTTGCTTGTGTGACAATTTGCCTAAAATGTGTGTTTTTTTTACAGTGTTTTAAAAAAAAAGCATAAGATGTAAAAATACATCGATATCAAAATCTTCATGTCTATTCACACCAATATATATATATATATATATTTTTTTTGAAGTATATTCACACCAATATTTGATAAAAGTATAGTTAATACTTAATAATACCTAATTAGCGTGGCAAAACGTGAGCATACACCTCAAATTTAGGCGCAAGAGCGGCTAAACTCCGCTTAAGCGCATAATAATATATATATATATATAATCTACAGGGACAAAATTATTTTACTGTGTATAAATGTAACATTCGGCCGTGATGATTAGATAATGATCCATTTGGCAAAAGCATTGTGGACAAACCATTTGAAGTCACTTTAAATCATTGCACCACATGAAATGCTTTTCGTTTGAGGAATACTGATCAACTTTACTGCCCAAAAAAAAAAGAAAAGATTTACAGTTGTCTTCATTTCATTAAATTAATTTATTTTCATTTTCATATTATAATTCTCAAACAGTGCAAAGTATTCTTCATATAGCGTTGAAGTATTTATTGCATGCTACTTTCAAAAAAAAAAAAAAAAGGTATTCCTTGCATGCTTTGCAGTACGTATCAAATTATAATATTATTTTAATGGAACCCAAGGATGCCTCTCATCAATATCAACGCATTATAGCCAAGACCCATATGGACTTAAGGATTCGATTTCCCCGCATTATTTATAATACTTCTTCAGTTGACGTGAATTTATTGGACAAAGAATTGGTAGTTTCATAACTCGTGCCCTTATAAATTTCATCTACAAGAGGCTACAATTTGTTTTTTCTGAGTTCCAAAAAAGTAATTTTTCTAGAGGTGATATATATATATATATATGCGTGCGTGTGTGTATATATATATATATATATGTAAATTGTATATGTATATATATGGTAACAAGGAAAATGCTTCTCTGCCTTGTCCCATTACCTTTTTGTTCACTTGGTCAGTACAAATGTGACGTTTTTACCCCTGAAATGTCCAACATTGTTTTGATATTTTAATAGCAAAAAGATACATTTCCACACACTAAGTAAGCGGGCAAAGGAAAGTAACATATCTTATAGTAACAATGCTATCCCAAGTTTTGTTAGTTACATACGCAAATATATTATATTAAAACTGAAAAGGATATTTTCCTTTTGCCTTCTTAAAAAAAAAAAAACTATATATAAAAGGTGATCTAGCCGTGTGTACTGTAAGGCTCACCCTTCCGACCCACCCCTCTAATAGCGTATGACTCCACCATTGGTTATCTAACAATGTAATACACAAGATTTTTTGTTTTTTGTTTCTTTTTCTTAGTAGCTAGCTATTATACTTTGTCCGATTTATATTGTCATTGTTGTTATCAACTATCACTGGAACACTAATATTATATAGCTTGTCAATCTTTAGTCTAGTTAACATGATTAAGATTTTTATTTCGGAGGATGAATATTGTTCATACACTATATATATTCCTTCACTAATTTAATGTCCAATTATTTTCATTATTATAAATAATTACCAATCAAATTGGAGGGGCAGATAAAGCAATTCTCTTGTAATGTTGCAATTATTTATTAAAGTAATACCACATTCTATATTTTCTCAGAAAATTTACTTTGTTTACTGCGTACATACATGACACACATCTAAACTATAAATGGTGGGTGTTTGTAGTTTGGATATGTGCCACGTATATACATAAACATGTTATTATGCTTGAGTGTAGGGTTAAATAAAATTTCTATTATTTTCATCGTTGTAACTTTATTTGAAATAATACCACCTGCTAGCTATATTCTCACCATTACAAAAGATACATTGTTCACCGACGAGCACAGAAACAACGTAGGTCATCGATATATGAAAAAATGTTCCTTATTATGTGTGTATATATATGTATATTTTTGAATAATACAACGTTCCTTATATATTATACAATGTTTCAACATATGATTGTCTAGCAATTTTTAAGGACGTGCGGACCCTTATTAAAGAACCTGTAGTTGTAAAAATTTAATGGTGGTTTCTTGATTTTTAAAATTGTGGGTTTCTTGATTTTTAAAATTGATTTTTAAAATTGTGGTTTCTTGATTTTTAGGAAAAGCTAGACTTCTAACATGAACATTAAAAAAAAGAAAAAAAAAGGGTATTCCAGGACTACAAAAGTCAATCAAGAACTTACATGCATGTTCAATATACCTCAATTTAATATTATATTATGTCTCTTGAATTTACATATTACTAGTTTTTAATTATGTCAATACGTTGGAGCATAGTACTTCTAGAATATCACAATTTTGTTTGCAGATTAAGAGCTTGTTTGATGTTCTTTATTTGTCAAAATGTGGAGAATTTATAATAAGGAGAGAGGTAGAATGTGTATTGAGAATGTAAAAATATTTAAAATATGTAATTGTAATTAAATAGTTATCAAGTCAAATGTGAAAAAAATATTATTCGACCAAAATGTCTGCATTCTAATATTAGAGCAGAATTATTGAATTGTTGTAGATTCCAACATCATCGTATGTACTAAACCGGGGCTGGCTGAATCCGGTAGGCGCATGAAACAAACCCACGTGCTCCACCGCCCATCGGAATCCTCCGGCCATTCCCTCTGACATCAACACATTTCTCTCTTCCTCTCCTTTCTTGTTTTCTTTCTTTCTATTTATTTATTTATTTATTTATTATTGAACTGTCTACTTTTATATGATAAAGATACATTGCACCCGGATACCATGCATGGAATCCTTCCTTTGATTCCCGGACGTCTGGATATTTTTCTGATAATTGATTTCTTTCAGCATTAGTTATCTATAGAGTTGTTTGTTTGGGTCGTGTACTAAATAATTGTAAAAATGTTGAAGACATATGTGATAAAATATTAGCACATTACCACGTATTTCTTAAAACACATTGATAGTTGATATTATGAAAATTTTATTCCCACTATTACCACCCCAAATTATCATTAGATTTGTTACGAAATCGGAAAATGTAAGTGTTTGTTTGATTATTCTGTCTTATTAAAATTTTACCTACCACTGATTTGATAACTATTCAACTATCACTACACATTTAATTTTCAAATTTCAATTAAATCTTCACTACTCATTTCAACTCATTATAATTTCTCTTTATAATTTCATTGTCATAATGAGAGTCAAACAAGCACTAACTCATAGTATGTATATTAACTCAAACATTTGACAAAAATTATCGACAAAACGTAAGTACCAAGGTAATTTACGCTCCTTTAATTAGGAGGTTATAAAAAAAAAAGGTAATTTACGTGACCTAAGGTAATGATCATGTGTGTATGACAAAATGTAAGTACTAAGGTAATTTATGCTCCTTTAGGGGGTTAAAAAAAAAGATAATTTATGTGACCTAAGGTAATTATCATGCGTATATGACAAAATGTAAGTACTAAGGTAATTTATGCTCCTCCAGGGGTTTTAAAAAAAAAAAAAAAAAAGTAAATTGATTGACCTATACGTAGTAGTAAATGCACTTTCACAAAGTAGAACTGTGCTTTTTTCTGCCACGATTAGACCATTGAAAGCTATTTAAAAAACATGTAAATCAACCCATGCTTGGGATAAGAAAAGTGAAAGGAATGAGAAGTGAAATTTGTATTTAGTCAAAAATGTCAATCATGTCATTGATTTTACATACCAAAACGACTTGAATTCAGTACTAGCAATCGTGTGATATTTCTAATTTCTATTAAACAAAAAGGACGAGATTTTATTCGCATGATATCAAACCTGCTTACTAAACACGCACGAATCAGCGTTCAAAAAGTAATTTATTTTTTGTTACTATATGCTTTTCTGCGTACATTATTGTAAGTGGAGGTAGCTAACTGTAAGTGAGATCATACTCATCAAATTTATATGAAGCATATGACTACTTTTAATTAACTTTTCATCATCTCAAAAAATCAAATTCTCTCATGGGTAGTTGATAAAATTGTGTTGTCCAACATAGGCATTAAGAACAAAAACTAATGATGTGCTAGAGAGGGACTCATATTAAAGATTGTGAGTCTGATACTCATTGAAAATTTACTTAGAAAAAGAATCTTTTTAATAGCGAGTGGAAAGTGGCAAAGAACCATTCAAGAACAACCCCCCCCACACAAAAAAAAAGAGAGTGAATTTCAACCCTTTTCTCCGTAAAACATTATTTGGAACTAGATTTTATCTCTTTGGCAATCTTTTTGACCACCATCTCCAGTGTCATCTCATGGATTGCTTCAATGTGGAAAAGAAAATATTAAGATGAGAAATTTTCTCTGATGGTTTGGTGAATTGTGAAAGTTAGTGGACACATGTTTTATTATCGTAAACTTATTTATAAGAGAGAAAATATACAGTAAAAATAAAGTATAGTGATATAAATAAACAGTACCCAGGGCACACCGTCTACATTACATTCTCTATCTTTTTCAACTCTCCTGTAAAAATTTTTTAAAATGACATGGCCAAAGAAAGTCTCTAATCTACACATTCCATGAGATGAACAATTCCTTTTTCTTAACAAAAAGCTAAACACTCTGGCCTACATCATCACTCCAAGGGACCCACCCCAGCACCCCATCATACACGAAGACAACTCGACTCTACAAGCGACACACAGTTACAATCGGCTAATTATATCCCCATTATAGTTTTTAGGTGGCGCACCACATTTTTATTGTATCCAAGCGGCTTAATTTTGGTGTATTACTATATTTAAATCCTCTTGTTTTTCTTCATATTTTTAACTCTAGTTTTTTTAATAATTAACCGACTTGATCTGTAGATAATGTTTTTAAATATTATATTACCGATTTTTAAAATTAAGAACAAATTTTATAAAATTTTAATTTGTAAGATTTTATTTACTTAAATTCAACAGAGTTATACAAGTTTTTAAACAATCATGTAGATAAGTTTTTTAGACAAAAATTATCGTTATGAACATAATACATTATAATTTATAGAGGGAAAGTCAGAGGGAGAAAGAAAAAGCTAAGGATTTGATTAAAATAAAAGTTAAACATTCTTTAATGCAATTACAATATAGTGTATCAAACAAATACGATGGTGTAAATATAATTACCCATTACAAACTCGTACGAACAACATAGGGTATTTTTGTCTAATCAAAGTAAAAAATAATATATTCCCACGGATTCGCTGACTTTGACACGTCACTACCCAATCACTTATCTCCACGTCATCAATTCCATCCTACGGCTGAAGTCCAAGTTTCTAGACAGTTCGGAAAAATCAGACGCCCCCGTTTCGTACATAATCCCGGATAATCATGTAATTGTACTTCACCGTATAGTTAGTCACTGTAGACGTAGAACAGAAAATTTACAGAAGTAATGAAAATGCGTATATCGACACAGACACACACTCTCTCTCTCTCTCACACACACACACGCAAGATCGGAAGAGCGTCGTGTAGGTACACGTATATATAACACACATACATGTCTATCTATCTATCTATATATACACATATATATTGTGACCAGATATGTAGATATAGAGAGAGAAAGCACGAAGCATAATCTAGAACAAGAAAGAGGAGAAGAGTAAGAAGAAGAGAGGGTTTTGGTGGTTCGGCAGATTTGTAGATGAAATGAATTCTAGCTGTTTGCTCGTCGGTTGTTGAGTTTTCAAGCGTTGAATTGTTTGAAATTTTCCGGAGTTCGACGTTCTTATTTTGACGAATTTGTTTTGGAAGGAAAGCGGGAAAAGAGGAAAAGGGTTCTTCAGATCTGGCCGTCAGGTGAGCTGTTTCATTAAAAATTTCAATTATTTTTATGATTGATTTAGTTAGTCCTCTTTGAGTGTGCGAAGGAGGGATTTTATCAGCATATGTGCAGAGTTATCACTTTGTGGGAACGAGAGTGAGTTTGTCCTGATGTGTTAAATGTCTAGTAATGTCGTGGATGGAGTGTAGAGTTGATTAATTTGTTAAATTGTATTCGATGGCTTACGTCTACATTGCGTGAATTAGCTGATCAGCTTTTTCACGCAATG
>CAVNYN010228710.1:0-19808 GCA_963692815.1 Nyctanthes arbor-tristis | reverse complement strand
GGTTTTAGAAAGAAGCTCATCAACGGCACCAAACATTACAGCTTCAGCTTCTTTTCTTGCCTCTGCCATACATGGATTTGGAGGGACCCTTAATACAGCCTCAGGGAGATAAGTCGACTCGCCAAGGCCCGACCTTTCCAGAATTTTCCTCTGAAACTCAAGATTTTCCTCAGTAAAGGAACCAGTCAGCCGCGATCTTTCCATGAAAATCTGCCTAGTGCATTTTCTATCATCATCCGGCTTGTAACATGAGAAATTCACTAGATACACAGGGTGAGGTCGAGTGAGAAAATAGACTGTTGATAAAAAGACCAACAGAGTCGAGCACAGTATCACAGATATGAGATTGAATCTGAGATGGTCCCAAAGAACATGAAGGTCTTGAAGTGAAAAAGTGGACAATTGGGCTGCAATTACAACCACCAGAGGGGATAAAAATAAATACATTCCATGGGTTATCAGGTAATGATATCCAAGCTTCACATATTTCAATTTTACAGATTTCTTGAAATCCGGAAGCTTGCGTGAAGAAGAGGGTGCGATTAAGGGTGTTTTTGCTTCTGATTCGCTCATATTTTGCAACTCTCCTTCAAGTTTCTGCAAAAATGAACATCAATAGTTTCAGAAAACAAACTACTAGGATATATAATAAATTTTCAAGTACAAATTAGATGAGTATCATAAATATGAAAGCAAACACAAGAAAACTTAACTATCAAACAAGATCTTCCTAGAAATTTTAATGCATATTAAATGGTTGACCATACATACGATAGCAACATTCAGAAAATTCAAATCTTCCTTAGATCTGAAGGGTCTGAAACAAAAGGGGGGTTTTAGTGAGAATGCCTAATTATCCAAAGTATGCAATAAAAATCAAGAAATTTCAAAAGGAATATATGCGATGAAAATCAAGCACTTTCAAAAGGAATATGCCCTTTTGCGCTTGAAGATGATAATGCAGTTCAAATGCTAAAAAGTCCCAGTAACACGAAACCCATTTAAAAAAATAATAATAACAAATAAATATTCCCCCCAAAAAAAAAAAACCTTCTACAGATTTTTCAATCGACCCAGTATCTATATCCAAAAATAACAAAAAGAAACATAAAATCAAAAAGACTGGGATTTGCAAGACTGAACGCGAAGAGAAAATTGTAGACGGAGAGACGGAGCGGATCAGAAAGCTAACCTAGTGAAAGTCTTCACGGAGAATACAATGTGCAAAGAGAGAGAAAGAGGGGGGCAAATATTTGCAGGTTCAAATTAAGAGAGAGATGGCGAGGGGTATCTGGATTAAAAGGACTGGATCGGCGGGCGTGGATTGACCGTATACAACAACTTAGGGCTCGAAATTGTGGGTCCCACTACAATCAGAGTTGGTATAACGTGGTTGACAATCTGACTCATTCATAATTTATTTCAATAGCCGGACTCAAATCAATATACACGGCCACCTTTGCAACTTCTTTTAGAAATAATTTTTTGAAAATAATTTTTTTGTTATGAAGAATTACAATTAATTTTTCTAAATAAAGAAATTTGATCAATCAAGTTAAAATGACGAGTCTCTCTTACATTTTTTATTATTAACTTAAGTTAAAACTCCCGTCATCTCTCTATACACATATGACAAGATATTACTGAGACAATTATGTAGACTCTCAAATACAGGGACTCAAAGTGTTTAAGATTTCTCTATTAACCTCTTGTTACGTGAGCGTATGATGAGATAATCTTGAAATAATATTATTTATTTATTAATCGCAGGTCTTCTGTCTAGTTGTCATTTTTTATTGGTTATTGAATAAATTAAGATTCATGTTTTTATACATATTAACTAATCTTTTAATGTAGCGATGTTACTAAATTGGAAACCATTTTCTAGTCTAAATAAATAATATGGTATCCAGTCTAAATAAATAGTATTATTCATACTCTCACTACACATATGGTGGGAGATAATTTTTCTATGTTTCTGTGTAGTGATAGTTTTTTTTTATAATGAATATTGTATTCATTTCTTACCTCGTGAAGACGTTAGATCTATTAGTCACCACACTCATTATAATGAGTAATGTCACTGCCACGTTAGAAATAGACTATATAACCCCACTTACAGTAGGTGAGTGAACAAAATTACTTATTAAAATAATTTATTATTTATTTTGTTTTGTTTATTCGGGGGAAAGTGAGTCTTTAATGTATTAGCCTTTTTTTTTTAAGAATGATTTACTCGTTTTCTTCTATTTCTATGGCGATAAAAGTACTAAAAGCTTGGAATTTGAAAGGTCAAGGGGTGACAAAATTGAAAAACGAGTGGTCAAAGTCAAATTTATTAAGGAAAGTGGATGGCAGGATATATTCCATACGTCATACGGGATGTTATATTATTTACTCATTTATTTTATGAGTGGTTATGTTGGCATTGTATCTTTATTAATTACATTATATTTTAATTATATTCATTATCTGTTATATTTTTAGCTCTTTACACTTCAATTATTAACGTATTTTTGTCATATTTTTATTTTTAACATCTTATTTTTATGAAATTTTGTATTGATGGAAATTTTCATTGTAGGAATTGCATAATATTTTTAAATAAACAATAATATAATATCTAATTATATACAATTACGTAATTTAATGTGATTTTAAGATATATAAATCAAAATCACTAATATATAAAAAGTGAGATTCGTATAAAACATTCGATTTCCCATTTTGTCTCTATCCTTTTTTTTTATCCCTACTTTGCCCATATTTCTTATTGCACCTTATTTGTTACATGTAATCAATTCTTTTTGCCGTCATTATTATTTGTCATTAAATTTCTCTACTAAAACTATTTTTACTGTGGTTAATTTTAATTCTTTTGTTTATTCTTCAACTTCAATCACCCGCCCAACTTTAAATTACTGTCATACAATAGTATCAATATATCTTAGATATCTAAAGATTTTTTAAAATCATGTTATCACCAACATCATTCATCACTCTTGAAAGAACAAAATAACTACTCGAATTGTCATTCCTACTCTAAAATAATTGTATTTGACATTTCAATTACAAGTTTAAAAACTGAAATTAATATAGTTTGCTTAACAATTTATAATTGAACTATTTTATTACCATTATGTGAATAATCTTAAGTTACCGTACGACATGCAACCTTAAGTTACCGTACGACATGCAACACACATCTAAATTACTCGTATTTTAAATGTATTAACCATTAAGAATACAAGGGGATAATTAAATAAAAGTTGGAGAAAAAAATATAGTAGAAACTTTTACGGGCTTAAATAATATAATAAGCAAAGACTGAGGTGTTCACATTAATAAAATGTGGTGTATATATAAGTAGCCTTATTTTATTTATTATTTCTTGTTTTTAGTATCATTCCAATTATGCGATACGTAAGTTTTTCAATAATAATTTAATGTCAAATGTTTGGCATTATATCATTTCAATTCTTTCTGGTATTGTGTGCTTGAAACTTGAAATTGAGTACAAGTTTGAAAGTATTGATGGCATCTCCAATGGTCCTCTAACCAAAATTTAGGAGATTATTTGCCTCCAACCATCCCCTATCATCTCCTCCCAAATATGGGGGAGGTGAATAGTATCCCTCCATATTCCAAATATGGAGGGATACTATTCACCTCCTCATGTTTGGGGGAGGTTTATAATTACTAAAATAGCATTCTTTTATTTACGAAAGTGTCATTAGTTTAATTATAATAATGTCATTTGTGAATTAACTTCAGTTTTTAACATATAATTGTTTCAATTTTGAGTTTCAATTTTTTTTGTGTTTTTATTAATCTTATTAATTTATTTTTTGTAGTTAAAATATTATATAATTTTTAATTTTTATGAAATATCATTATTGTAATTTAAAGTTTAGAACAAGTGACATTTTTATTACTTAGCTGACAATATATACACATAATGGTCAACTATTGTGTAAACAATTCACGATCCTCATAGTCTAAAAAATAAACTATATGCCACTAAACAAGAAAGTTGTAAGAAAGATGTAAAATGTGCATTTAGAGTTTTGAAATTAAGGTTTGCTATTGTAGCAGGACGTGTACACTTTTGGAACACATGTATGTTAAAAAATATAATGACAACATGCATAGTTTTGCATAATAAGATTGTTGAGGATAAGCGTGACCTTGATGCCTCAGTCCAAGAGTATAGAGAAGCTCCAGTATTGCAAGTTGAAATGACGCATGACGAATAAATTTGGTTCTAAAGATTTCTTGAGCGTCATCAGCAAATTAGGGATACCACAGCATACTATGCACTTTGTGATGCGTTAATTGAACATATGTGAGAGCAATATAGTAATTGTGACAATTAAGTTTGTGTATATTAATGAGTTGACTTGAGTATGTGTCGTTATTGATGTATCGTTGTTTATGTTAATCGATTCCCACATTTTCTTTTTCAAAATAAGCTATACAATAATTTAGATTTTCTTTTATTCCAAACGATATTCTTTTTTTAACTCTTTTTGAGATATAAATTATTTAATCTTAACTAATTATTATTATTATATAAACCAAGAATGGTTTTAATTAAATAAAAACGTTGTTTCTATTCTTATTCAATTAAAAGCAATAAAAAAATAAAAAACAAAATGAATTCCCTTAATTATAGGAGAAACCATTAGACATACCCTGACAAATCTTATAAAATATATAGTGTGTGTGTGAGATCAAATTTTAACATGTATTTATTGCAATGATTCATCACTAGTAGGGATGACAAAAAAATCCAATTCATATCAAACACGATGAATAATTTCTTCAGTAAGAATCTTTCCTATCTGTGATTCGGTGGTGCAATAACGATGAGAGTATTTAATCCTTAAAGTTTACTAAAATTCTCACTCATGAGTTGCACGGAGAGAAGAGAGTAATAATATAAAAATTTGAGTGATTAGTCACCATTACACTTAAATAAAAAAGTAAACATAGTAACAATGTACCAATGATTTGTAAACTATTTTTTAACAATATATGAATATTTGAAATGATGAGGTCTACAAATGATCTCCCACAAAAATAGGAATATGAAATATAAAAGGCTAATTGACAATTATCTAACCCCCAACATTTCATATTTCTGCGTTTTTCGTTCTTAACCTTTAGAAACTAATTTTTTACCCTCAATTCTCACTTTTTTGGCGATGTCTAACTTTTTTAACTGAAAATGACTATGCCCTTAATTGCTAACTAAAAAAATTTAGTAGATTAAAAATAAATAGAAACACATATAATAACAATGATTTGGTTGCTTTTTAAAAAAATTTGAATCAAATAAAAATCAAAGAAAAGAAAAGAAAAATCAATATCAATAAAAGATTTTCACACCTATGTAAGTGCTCTTATGGCACATATATTTCCCATGTATGTATGTCATGTGACTGATGTATTTACATGGTGTATATATATACAATTACATAAGACATAAAAAAGAATTCATAAGAGTGTTAGAATATTATTGTTAAAATTAATAAGCTTTTTCATTTAATTTTTATTGCTTTTTATGTTAATTAAAGTTGGAGGATATTATAGTTTATTTTAGTCCAATAAGATAGATACGCCAAATAGATTAGAATTGAGAGTAAAAACACCAATTTCTCTAAATGTTCCGGACAAAAAAAAGTAGAAATATAAGAACTCTGACTTTGGATGCAATTTAAGCCACGAAAGAAATCAAAATTTGAGTCCCAAAATAGCACCATTCAATTCCACAATTTTTGTACACATATATTCCAGTTATGCATGAGTTCTCTTGAAAAGATAGATAGCAATTGATATCAATACGGTGGCTTCAAAATTTGATAGAGGATAAGGCAAGAAAACAGTGAGAGATAAATGAGAACTGAACCGTAACGAGATCTAAGGCCCAAAAAAGAAAAAGTTGTAAAGATATATTAATAAGTGATATGACATCACCAGTTTTCTTTATGTGCCCAACAATAAGAAGGAAAAAAGAAACCAACCACCTTATTCTTATTTTATATATATATATATATATTTATATATATATTTTATATTTTTATATAGATGGGGCAATAACAAATCCAGTTTGATCCGCCCCATTCTTCTAGCAAACAATTGAAAAATAGATCTTGAAAACTAAAAAGAGGAGAATTACGAGTTAAAAGAAGAAAGACCCAATTCCAAACGCAAACTCTAGTCCTTTCGCTCTCTCATTATCCTTTCAAGTCTCATATTGTCTTGAGGTTAAATCATGAATGCGTGATCTTGTTGGAATTGTTGGAATAAATAATTGGATGATTATTTAGTTCTTTAAATTATCAAGCATTTTTTGGTTAATTATTCTTTCCGTATAACGCACATGGTATACAACTAGTATATATATATATATATATATATATTAAAGTAGGATAGTGACTATATTTAGATTTTTTTGCCAAAATTACTATCCTACTTATATATGTGTCTTTTTTTATTTATTTAATTTTAATAATAACATATACACATATATAATAAATATTTCCAACTAATTAAGTTTCAAATTAATCTCTAATATCTTATATGTAGGTTTTTATTTTATACACATATATAGAATAAACTTAATTATAATATATAATAAAAGTTATACCTTGGATTTGAATTTTCGAGTTAAGATATTTTTCAAAAAAATAAATAAATAAAATAATAAATATATTTATCTACTTTCCGGCTTATATATGCTTTTATTCATATGCTTTCAATCTTATATACATTCTCATAATATCGTATATAAGTTTGGAAATTACAAGTTAATCTCCAATCTTATATTTTTTTCCACACACACACATTCCCAATTAAGCTCTAAATTAATATGTAATCTTATCTATCTATATATTATTATATTAATTAAAAGAAATTAGTCTGCGGTACCTTTATACCGCATTTTTCCCTCCAAAAGTTTGTTATCAGGGTCTTTTTTCATATTTTATATTATATTGCAGTAACTTTAGCGGTCTTATGAATTTTTAAATTTTAAAATTTTTTATTCTCTTCTTCTTTATCTATTTAATAACTAATATATAATTATCATCATTTAATTTTTAAAATTGTAGATAAATTTAATTATCTAATTAACTGACTAATGGATAAATGCTTATATATCTTCAAAATTCATAGTTTATAATTAATATAAATTAAACATATATATTTTTAGTTTAAGTTAACTGAAAATGCTCTTCCGATCTGTACATTTTTCTTAATTTTCCTGATATGAATATTAATAATTATAAGTAATTTTCCTTAAAAAAACATATGATTACTTTTATTTATTATTAATTTATATAATTTTTATGTTGTCTGGTTTTCTTGATTTTGGATAAAAATATTTTTGGAGTATATTATATAGCTCAACTATTAATTATTTCATACAATATCATTTATCTAAATTAGTATAAAAAATAAAATTATATATTTGTGTTAACGATAATAATCGAGTTAAAATTTATTGTAAATTATAGTTATCTTAACATGATAATAACAAATTTACATTATTATTTGTTTAATATAACCGTATACAATTTCACTTAGATAAAAAATTATAATAACAAGTTATAATAACAAACTAACTAATGGATAAGTGTGCATATATACTCAAAATTCATAGTTTATAATTAATATAAATTAAACATATATATTTTTAGTTTAAGTTAACTTAAAATTATAATTGTACATTTTTCTTAATTTTTCCTGGTACGAATATTAATAATTAATTATAAGTAACCTTCCTTAAAAAAAAGATTACTTTTATGTATTATTAATTTATATAATTTTTTTTGTCTGACTTTCTTGATTTCGGGTAAAATATATTTTTGGAGTATATTATATGGCTTCACTATTAATTATTTCGTACAATATCATTTATTTAAATTAGTGTAAAAAATAAAATTATATCTATTTGTGTTAACGATGACAATCGAGCTAAAATTTGCTATAAATTATAGTTATCTTAATATAATAATAATAACAAATTTACATTATTATTTGGTTAACATAACCTTATAAAATTTCACTTAGATAACAAATTATAATAACAAGTTATAGTTTTCATTTAGATTTTGCTAAGTTTCAAATTAGGGATTTTGATGCTAACAAATTATCTCAGCGACTTGGGTTTTTGAATGTTAATAATGATTTTATTTGTTTTTGCAAATTATAATATATCTTATATTTTTAATGTGTTTTTTGGTGTTTCAATTAATTTTTTAATGGAATTGTTAAATATATTCTCATTTTTAACGCGTTTAGATATTTATTATATGTTTATTTTAGGTTACACATTCATTATATCATTCTTATATTTTAGTTAAATGAGATTGATATAATATATGAATTGTTTAAATTATTTTTTTCTTATTTTATTTGAATTCTTACTATGTATTATAATCTACACATATGTGTGGAAATTATCTGGGTAATTTGGTGGTTTGATGGAACTTGGTGCTCTTATGGGTACCCTTATGTATGTATATATTTTTCAATATTTCTAAAGTTTTTTATTTTCTTTTTATGTGCATATAAGTATTGAAATTTGTTTTTTTTTTCCTTTTTTAGGATAAATGTCTTGTACTCTTATTACTTGGTTGGATGAATGGATTGTATTAAGTTAAATAATACTCTCAATGTGATTGTAGGGTTGAATGAGAGCTAAGACTTTAACTATATTTGGTGGATGGTGTATTCTCTCCAAAATAAACTTTATAACATATATTATATTATATATACTGTTGTTATTATATTTTGAAGGAAAATTCGTTTTTTTCTATTTTCAGTAGTTAGAATGAGTTTTGAACTTAGGGTAATTAATAGGAGTCTACATATTAGTCTTCTTGTAATAGTTGTGGTTTTGTGTATTTGTAGTTTTTATTGTAATGTATTTTAGGCCTATTTCTTTCTCTAATGGATGATATTTTTATTGACTTGTATTTCACAATGATGTATATGAAATGAGTAGGGATTATTTTTATCAACTCTATCTCACCCATTTTTGCCTCTTATACTTTTTCTTCTTTTTACTATAATGGTTTTTTTCCTTTTTTTTAAAATTATATTTATGTTACAGAACTCGGATGTAGATTAATTAATTTGTAAAAAATCCAATACCTTTGCATTTATAATAATTTATTTATTTGACTATTTACTTTCCTACTTCATATGCATTTGTGTTAAATCTTTTTATCTTTTGTTAAAAAAAAAAAGAAAAAAAGAAAAAAGAAAGAATGTATGTTTATTAATTAATCATACATAATAAAAGAAAATAATATGCACAATTTGGTATTTTAATTTATTAAAAAAATGAAGAATTCGTGTAATTATATTGAATTTGGTTCTCGATCAAGTTGCAGTAATATTAGTTCAAAAATTCTTTTTTTTTAATTAGATATTGGTTATAAATATAAATTTAATTATATATAATTATTTCAAAGTAAAAATAATTGACTGTATTTATTTTTGAGTATATAAAGGTTTGCAGGCGTGGAGAATCCCTTGATCAAGACTGTGGGAATTTAACATACCACGCGAGTCTTGACAAACTGATTATCATTCATAACGATAATATCATATCAACAAAGTGATTGCAACATCAAGTTCAATATAATTGGTTCGTTAGATTATGATTCTTCATGGATTATAGAAAATTATTTAAGTTTTCATATTTAGATTTATATATATAATCTGAGATGATTTCTTTCTGTGTAACGCATGGGTGAAAACTAGTGTTATTTATTATCCATTAATATTTGGTATATCTATCATATTAGTTTTTAGGTTAGCTTCAAAGATTTTATATTTCTTTAAAATTCTAATAGTTGACCGATAAATTTCAAGTCTTGAGTTATAAAGACTTCCTTATCATTTCGCCTACCGTGAGATTAAGGACATAATAATAATAATAATAATAATAAAGAAGTAAATTAAATTAAATCAGTTTCAAAACTTTTATTTTAATTCAATTTAATATGATAAACCACATATCATAAAACCTATAACTATGTATTTACTACATTACTTAATTTATTATTTTTGTGAGAATCTATATATTAGTAAAAATTGAAGTTGAGTAGATACAATAATAATAATATTTAATGACGATGATGTAGAACAAAAATAAAAAAATTCTTTTAATTTTTTTAAAGTGTAAAGTGGTTAAAAATTAATGTTATAGATAAATTATAGTGAATTTATCTTTTGCTGTAATATCTCTGCCCTTGGGTCTTTTGTGATAAGATGGTGTGTACTTTGAAATTTTTAAAATGAATTTAGTGAATAGTGATTATTTTGAAGAATTTATGACACTATATGAGGATATGCGAAGAATAATTTTTCTAAGAATATGTGGTAGAGAATGAATATAATAAAGAATTTATTCTGATAATGGAATATTATATACGCTCTTAATGTATTATTAGGCTTCTTATATTGATACTTATTAAACAAAAATGTGTCTATGGTAATCTTAAAATTATATAAAATTTCTAAGCTTTCTTTTGCATGGTTTATTGGTTTTCATATTCAACATGAAATTAAATTTATATTAAAAAGTTTCTCATTAATTCTTATTTTTATAAGTTAAGTGTATTATTTTATGAATGGTAATTTAATTAATCTTGTGCTAAGTAAAAGAATTGTATACAATAAAATTATAATTATTAGCAATTTGTGTATATAATTTAGTAATAAATAATAAAATTTTGACTATTTATTTTTTAAATTATCACACATATTTGTTCACTAATTATTATATTCTATGCAACGGATGAATATACGACTAATTTTCCTTATTTGTTTTAAGTGCTGTTTTTGTTCAGTACAGTAATATGTTTTATTTATTATAGATAACTATTACGATTCATCACGTTCTTGAAAGTGACAGGTAACATATTCGGGTCCAAGCGATCGGGGGTAGGTGTACATGGCAAAAAAACGTACGTTGCTTCACATGGGGCGTCCCATTTTTATGATTCATCTAGACTGGTCTTCCATGTGAGCTATTTTTTCTTTTATTTGCTAATATGTTAATTAAAATATAAGAAATGGAAGGAGGAGTAGCACATGCCAACAATCTTTTTCTTTTCTCCCTCTAACCAAAAAAAAAAAAAGATAAAAAAAGGAGAGAGATTAGCCAATGTTTAGTATAAAAAATCCACACTCGAGCTGGATTAGCCACAAAAAAATATGGATGCCAAGATGGTTAGCTGACTTGACTTAACTGGTTACATATCATCTTTTAGTTTAAATTGATTAGACGTAGAACTAACCATATATATATATATTGTATTTAAGTTTTTGCCTCTAGTCGTGAGTTTATCCCACAATTTAGTGTGTTTGACTTAGATTTTTAAAAATTGATCTTGTGAAAAAATGGTTTTTTAAGAGAATATTTGATTGAAAAGTAAGGAAAAATTATAAATCTATGTATAAATTATTTTAGCAGATAAATATGTAACTAAAAACAAGTTTGAAAGAAAATTGATTTTGAAAAATCCAAATCAAACATTACACAGCAAATGAATTTTCTGTAGAAACAAATCGGGCTCCGATTACACGGAGCCCGATCTCCAATAATAATATGCCATCTCACATTGTCAGGTGAGATGTCACGTTGTAATTGGAGATCGAGCTTTGAAATCGGAGATTTGTTTTTATAGAAGAACTCACACAACAAACCCTCAAACAATGCTTTGTTTGCATTCATGAATCACGAGAGTTGTGTCTGCATTGACTTCAAGAATCGAATTATCTTCTTACCATACAATTTATGTATTTCAGATTATCTTGCATTTAATCACATCAACACTCATTGAAAGTTTAGTATCGGCATTTTGTTACGCATTCGAACATTGGTTCAAACAAAATTTATGGTACTCTCACATTATCATAATCCGCTATATTAATGAAATCAAGAAACGACCCGTAAACTCAAGAAACCCGCTTTATTGTTAAATCAGAGCTTTTAAATATACATTTGTTCTTGTGTTTAAAAAAAAAATACGCATTTGTTCTTGATTACATCTTCGTACTTTGTGATGTATTTATGTCCAAGTAGCATCCCTTGCCACACAATCATTATTCGATGATGTAACAGATACTTGATTGATCCTCGCCCTTCGACCAATAATCAAGGAACCCACCAGAGAGACAAAAATTTGGGAGAATTCTAAGAGAGAGACGAAGGAAGAAGAAATGAGGAAGGCGAAGGCTGTGGTAGTGGGAGGCAGCATAGCTGGGATATCCTGCGCGCACGACCTGATTGCAGCAGGTTGGGATGTGGTGGTGCTGGAGAAAACACCCGCTCCTCCAACTGGTTGCGCCACCGGGGCTGGCTTAGGACTCGACCCTCTATCCCAGCAACTCATTCAGTCGTGGCTTCAAAAACCCCAGCTTCTCCAATTGGCTACCTTGCCCCTCACCATTGATCAAGTAAGTTTACTTTCCCAGGAATTGAACATAGAGGGCTTCGACAGTTGTACTTGACAGCCTTGAATCATGTCTAGATTTGTGTTTTTCTTTTGTTTTGTCCCAATCGAATATCAAGAATCAATTTTTTCTGGTGAATCATGTGAATGGATTATGGAATAGATAAAAGTTACAGTCTTGTCTGATTTGTTATACGTTGAGTTCAATAAAGTAGTGCAAGAAAAATTTGGGGTTTAAGTAGGTATGATCTTTAAGTAGCCAGAGATATATGGTGCCATACATTTGGTGCCAGATCATTTTCTGTCATTTGTAGGAGGCCAGGAGTTTGTTCATTGGCTCTAGAATCTTTAACCATATGTTAATTTCTACAATTTTCATTTGAGTAACCCTTTATCTAGAACCTGTCTGCGATGGTTTTCCGAAATCCAAAAGCACATTTTGAGACCAACAAGTTGCTTATTGCCCTGTTTCAGTAATTTTCTATAGTTCTTCCTTGTTAGAAGTGCTTCCAGAGAAGGTGGCTTCTCCTGGAAGCACTTCTTCCCAAGGATCTCAAGCAAAGAAAGTTGTCCCAGATAGAACTTTATTTGAAAAATGAAGTATAAGAGATCAAAACAGAACAATTTTTATGACTGTGCAAAAGCAATCATCAGATCACCAAGGCCGAGTTTTGTCTTCACTTGCCAGGTAGGTCTTATCATCAAGTTGCCTTCTCCGTTTACCTGCAAGGGCCTATCTCTGTCCAGCTTGAGGTAATGTTTACATGCTTAAGTTAATTTTAAAGGTCTATTATCATACCCATATAAATTGTCTACCTGAGACCATCTATTAAGTAGAATCTGAGCTTTCAGTTCAATAGATTAGATTGGATTCTGTTTACATCTGGTAGTAGCGGTTATCATCTGCAATATATTGATCTCTAGAGGATAATCTTGTTAATATTCTATATTTCGTGTAATTTCTTGGTTGAATACACTTAACAGGGTATTTACCATTTAGAATGAGAAAAAGATGCAAATAGGATTTAATTTGTTTTCTACTATGAAAATTCTTGTTTTCTACTATGAAAATTCTTGTTTTCTAGAACCAAGTAACAGATGGAAACAAGAAGATCAGTCGGACACTGACAAGAGACGAGGACTTCAATTTTAGAGCAGCATATTGGGCTGACCTCCATAGCCTTCTGTACAAAGCATTACCCCAGGACATTTTCTATGGGGTCATTCGTTGGTCTCCTTTACTAATCCTGAAGATAAATACTCCGTGAAGGTGACAGCCAAAGCTCTTCAAACCAGTGAAACAATTGATATTGTTGGCAATTTGCTTGTTGCAGCTGACGGTTGTCTTTCTTCAATTCGTCAAAGTTTCATTCCCAACTTTAAGTTGAGGTTGTTGGATAGAATTTTATATTCCCAAAAATGTAATCCCTTTGTTTCTTTCTTTTTTCATAATAATGTTCCTTTTGTGGTAGGTATTCAGGTTATTGTGCATGGAGAGGATTCCTTGATTTTTCAGATTATGAGAATTCAGAAACTATTCTAGGGCTCAAGAAGGTGTACCCGGATCTTGGGAGATGCTTGTATTTTGACTTGGGTTCAGAAGGGCACACTGTGTTTTATGAACTACTTATTCCGATCTGATTAATTGGATTTGGTATATTAATCAATCTGAGCCTGAGCTTAAGGTATGTTATTTCTCCCAGTTTTACCCTCCAGATGTGCTTTTTCTGCATTAGATTGCTTCTAGACGAAGCTAGTTTAAGTGGATGTCTTCAGAACACGCTTCTACAGGAAGCATTAGTTGAAGTCGTCCCAAACAGACGCTTCTTCAAGTTATGTTTATCAGCTTAGAGATAGATGGGCAAGCCTGACCTCAGTTGCGTCCTCGTCCTCTATAATGCCATCAATTACCGCATAACAAACATACGACAAATAACGTATTCTTTTACAGTCATGGACTGGCGGATAAGATTCTAGCTTTCTTTCCTGCTTTTAACACACTTTTGTTGTGTTGAATCCTCTTGGTTTTACTTTCAATACAACGAGGATAAATGTTGTGTAGGGATACATCAGTATCAACATTTTACACGTTTCTAAAAATGTACTCACTGATGCCTGAATTCAGGAAAACTCGGTCACCATGAAAGTAAGCACTGACATGGTCGAGAAGATGCACGATGAGGCAGAGAATGTTTGGGTCCCCGAATTGGTGAAGGTGATACAAGAAACTAAGGAGCCATTCTTGAATGTCATATATGACAGCGAGCCACTCAACCGAATCTTTTGGGATAATGTGGTTTTGATTGGAGATGCTGCTCACCCTACAACCCCTCATGGTTTGAGAAGTACAAACATGTTGATATTAGATGCTGCAGTCTTGGGCAAATGCCTCAAGAAGTGGGGAGTAGAGAATCTAAATTCAGCTCTTCAAGAATATCAATCTATTCGGATGTCAGTTTTCTTAGAGCAAGTTCTGTTTTCAAGACGACTGGGACGTATGAATGTGCGCATGTTATATCTATGGGAATGTTATAACGCCCACCGTGGGCACTGAATGTGCCCAACGCAGGCATTATAACGGCTCTGCATATGTCTCACTGTAAAAGTTGGAGCGTTATATGGTACTCTGAGGGGTTTTCTGGTGTCAAAATAGTCATGAAAATTTCATTCTCCAGAAAATATGGGTTAGCTTTTTCCTCTTTCCCACAAGTCAAGCTCTACAAATAGTACGTGCACGTATTGCAAAGGCCAAACAGCATATCCACTAGGAATGCTCAAGTTTTTCCTCCATGGCTGAAGTTTCCCTTATCTGTAAACGAACTGTTGTCAGCGCAAAGCCTGTCCAGCCGGGGAAATTCTGCCCTCTATCAGTTCTTGATCGCGTGATGGAAAGAAGCTACCTTCATCTTGTGTTCTATTACCAGTTTCCGGTGAAGAGGAACCCTGGAGAGCTAACTAAGAATCTCAGAGAGTCGATATCTCAAATGTTGTCAGCTTTTCCGATAGTTACAGGACGGTTATTGAGGACTCTGGAAGGGCACTGGATGATCAAGTGTAATGATGCTGGGATGAGGATGGTCGAAGCAAGGGCAAACTGCAGCGTCAAGGAGTGGCTGCAGAATTTGGATAGGGAAAAGGAGCTCAAACTTGTTCACTGGGAGGAAATGTTCCACAAGCCCTACTTTTGGGCCCCATTTTACGTTAAGGTAACGATACTCTCACAAGCTCGAAATTGATGTTTATTGAAACTTGAAAACAGATAATATAGTGACAATGTCTAAACTTCCATGTTTACAGCTTACTGAATTTGAAGAAGGGGGAATGGCAATTGGATTGAGCTGCAGTCACCTGCTTTCCGATTCTCCCTGCGCCACCATGCTTATAAAAGCATGGGCAGACATCACTTTAGGTGGCAAAATGATCTCTCCTCCCTTTTTTTTTCCGTTGCCAACACAACGACCATGCAATACAAACGCCGACCACAAACCCTATGTGAACTTGATCGGCCACTATAAGTCCTGTATAGAGAAGTCGGCTTTAGTTTCAGCCAAGAAACAAATAACCATAGCGCTACTATTTGACGATGAAATGGTAAGAAGCTGCATCACACAAATCGCCTCGGATGAGTCAAGCCGGACACCATTTGAGGCCCTGGCCGTGCTATTTTGGGTGGTTGTCAGCAAGGTGAAGGGATCAAACGGCGGTCTAACCAACATGTCAATATGTTTAGATATGAGAAAGATACTAGGCCTCGACTGTGGCTTTTTTGGAAACTGTATGGTCTATAGCAAGGCAAATGGAGTTGGTATACAAAGCCATGAATTGCATAAAGCTGCAAATGCCATAACAGAAGCTGTTAAGAATATGGATGCCGATGGGATTATAGACCTGATTGAGTGGTTGGAAGCAAGAAATTGCGAGAATCCACCCTGGCTGCACACCTATGATCTCATCTGTGTTAACTTAGAGGATGTGGATCCATATTCTGCGATTTTCAAAGACAATGCCAGGCCTCTTCATGTTTCTTATTACATTGAGCCAGCCACGGGAGAAGGACAGATACTGATCCTGCCATCACCAGCAGGTGGTCAGGATGCATTCAGCCGAGTAGCTATGATCACACTACCAGAAGATGAAGTAAAGAAGCTTCTTGAAGATGAGCTACTCAGAGAGTTTACCCCAACCATTTTAATGGGATTGAGGGAAATGAATTCTTGAATAATATGTATAAACCTAAAGTTTATGAAATTTAATAAAAGGGCAATACAAACTTAGAAAGTAGAAGCATCATAAATCAGACCTCCAACAGCATGAAAAATAAAATTGAAAATCCAAAAAAGAAAAAGAAAAGGAAAAATTTACAGGCGCGCACCACATGGACAATGCTCCCAACCTCCTGAAATTCATAGTTATCTGAACATAACTCACAAGATACAATGAAAAATGTATCATTCCTAAAACACACACACATTCCTAGGACTCTATTTCCTTGTTCAAGTATACTCGGTCCACCAGAATTAAAACACACATTTGAAATTAAGAAAACAAACAAAAAGAACCTTCAGTATCCAGAATATTGGAATCATGTAAGCAAGTCACAAATAATCAGCGCCTTCATTCCAAATATTGTCACTTAATGCAAAGCATGTAAACTAAATTCATGCAAAAGAATCCACACACTACAGTCAAGACAATGTTAACATTAGTCAGCCAATGTCATGGAGAAACAATTTAGAGATGATCTGACGGAGAAAAACCAAAATCTAAGAGAAAAAGTGTGTTAGAGCCGCATATGTTACAGTTGGATATTACATCCTCTCCCAACTCAATCAGCAGACACGAACAACATGTAAAGATTTAGAGAAGAAAATAAGTCATGAAGAGGAAGAAGAAACCTTAATGTCCATCTCAAGTTTTTAGGCTATCCAAGAAGCCTTGCAACTCCCTCAAACCTTCAGCTGAAATGCTCCTGTGTACCCGTCCACGAGGAACAACCAAGTTTGGAGGCGGGTGTTGTTGAAAGCATACTACAACTACAGCTAAATTGTCTCCACTCTTTCTCTTCAAAGCCTCCTTAACAATATCCTGGCTACACTTCACTGGATCGTTGTGTTCTTGTAATCTTCGACGGGCAAAGTCAACAGCATTTTGACTCATAAAAACTTCCCAGATACCATCGCAGCCTATAACGAGGAACTCGTCTTCTGGTGTTAGCTTTGTGCTCATCAATTCAGGCTCTGCACTAAGTGGTCCTCCGTCTGCGTGTTTCAGTCCTTCCATGTGCCAATCTCCTAAAGCACGCGCAACATTTAGCTGTCCATTGAGATATCCATCATAAACATATCCTCCAGATGCTTCTATACGCCTTCGTTCTTTTGAACAAATGGGTTTGTGATCCCTCGACATCTCAATTGCTTTACCACGACGACATAGTACTGCCCGGCAATCCCCAGCATTTGCCACAACTAACGAGCTGTTTCAAGTGAAATTACAAAATTAAATAAGTTAAGTAGCGCTACATTGTAAGGGATATTTGATTTTACTGTAACTTAATTTTTGTACATTGTTAGTGGGAGACAAAGTTCTTCTCTTGTAATTGTCAAGCATTAAGTTATGATGTCAAGTTCAACAGCCTACGAGAAATTCTGAATGTTTTGATATATCATCAGCATTCTGGCAATAAATCCTATCTGAAGTAGAAGTTTATTATCTCAAAAAATTATAATTCAAACGCTGGAAGGAAACATTCCACAGAAAAGTTTCAAATGTGCAGCACCACACACCAAACTGTATAGTTCATGACTTGAGTGGTACTAGAATTGCACCTAAGTTCTTTTTAAAGAAACAGTTGACCTTATTTAAGAAAATAGAAAAGGAACAATGAACATCCTAAAGTTAAAGAATTCTGGAATTCAAATGCTCCAAAAGTCCATCCATAAATATTCCGACTTACGAATTAATAAGAACTCTAACCTTCCAAGTATAACAGCTGCCAAAGCAGTGGTACCAGAAGCAAGATCAGCATCTAATGTACAAGCTTCAGCAAACGCAGTATCTGTTTTTAGAAATGCTGATGAAATGACTCTGTCAATCTCCTGAGGGAAATCTTCATCCTCAACAATGAACCTTGGCAAATGGTAACATGCAAAGTCAGCAGCATGCTTCCCTCCATGTCCATCAAAAACCTACAATAATCATGGGGAAAAGTACTTAGTTGTGCACTTATCTGTTGTAGAACAAAATGCAGAAAGGGAGAAGTAACGGGGCCAAAGAAGAAGAAGAAGACATAATACAACTCTTCCGTACCATTTTTAAAATCCCAGGACCATAAATGTTGATTGCAGATTTGCACTTCGTAAACTGGACTAACTAGATAACATTTTAGATCCCAAATGATTTGAATAACACAAGTTAATACACAAACCAGTAATTCGAAATTTAGTTCCAAGTATTTTCTTAGAACAGATGGATAGTTAAGAAAGGACTATTTTCTCGCTTATCATTTCTCTGACGAGGGAAAGCTATATACATGGAGTTTGCGGCATGTGCCACCACAAGCATTGGAGATGGGCAGAAGACAAAAGGATTGAAAGGTCCCACTGTGAACAAAACGAGGCAGAGCACACTGTCTTTTGTAAGAAAAATACAGTCAGGGGAACATATGGTACTGCTACAATAGCAGCAAGCTGGGGGTTGGTTTTTATGGCAATGCAGAACTTGATCGAGAAAGAGAGAAGCAAGGGTGAGGGGAAGAAGAGAGAATATGGTAACTAGGAAACAACATTACCGAGATCAATAATCCAACCAATACAAATATCTAAAAGTAATAATTTAAAAATTAAAAAATAAACACACACACACACAAAAAGGTTTCATTTTGTAGAGGAAAACACTTGAATCAAAATTATAATCAACAACCTTATCAAATTTTTAAAAGTAATCAGCTCAAACTATCCCATCCGATCCTAACCTACATCTGATTCTGTTGTTAATTCTATTTCTCCCAAACTATGGTATGAATATAAACTCGTGTAAATGTAAATTCTGCCCAAACTTTACCTTTTTCCCCTCTCCAGTAAATAAAATTTGTAATTTAAAATTTCTAAATAGTTAACAGTTCTAACTTCTATTCAAATACACAAAATTTCTGAGCTTTTTCTACTTCAAGCACTCTTGAGCATGGGCAGACATTAGCAATAACAATTACAATCATGCCACGTCTACATAAGATACAAAAACTCTTTTGCACGCACACCTGGCAGTAATCTATTTTTTCACACATCACATCACTTAAAATCACATCACAATTCCAATGTCTCTCATTGATTGTGT